>JAKSZT010054581.1:3994274-4047162 GCA_026826555.1 Tolypeutes matacus
TAAAATTCATGAAAAGAACATTCTTATACTTGTACTACTGACTCTAGTCCATCATCTACAATAATGTGCCCTGTGTTATGCCTGAGGCTTCCTATTTTAACAACATTCGCCTATGTAATTCAGTGCTGTTAATTGCTCTCAAAATAGTTGCTACCATCACCACCATGCATTTCCAAACCTTTATAATTAACCTAAAAAAAATTCTACACAAATTAAACCTCTACCCCTCCTTCATTTCATAATATGCTGTGATATTATGACCATCTTTCATTCTTTTGCATATGAATAGCCACTTTTTGAACAAACCATTCTTTTCCAGGTGGGTGGACTTGGCAACCTTGTAAAAAAATCAATTGTCCATAGATGTGAGGGTCTATTTCTGAGCATTCAATTCCATTCCATTACTCAATATATCTATCATTGTGAGAATTTTATGTTATTTTGACCACTTTAGCTTTGTAATAAGCTATAAAGTTAGGATTTCAGAGTCATCCAACTCAATTCCTCTTGTTCAAGATAGTTTTGTCTATTTGGGGTCCCTTGTCATTCCAAATAAATTTGATAATTAGTATCTTCCATTTCTTCAAAACAGGCTGTTGAAATTTCGATTGGGATTGCATTGTATCTGCCAATAATATGGGGTAGAATTGACAGCTTAACAATATTTAATCCTCCAATTCATGAACATGGAATGTCTTTCCATTTATTTAGTTAATCTTTGATTCCTTTTTGCCAGGTTTTGTAGTTTTTTATGTATCAAGTACTTTGCATGTTTTTTTAAATTTACTCCTAGATATTCAATTATTTTACTTTCTCTTGTAAATGGATTTTTCTTGATTTCCTCCTCAGTTTGCTCCTTATTAATGAATAGAAACACTACTGAAATCTGCATTTTGATCTTGTATCCCACTGCTTTGCTGAATTCCTTTAATTTTTCTATTAGCTTTGTTGGAGATCTTTTGGGACTTTCTCTATATATGATCTTGTCATCTGCAACTAGTGAATATTTTATTTCTTCCTTTCCTATGTGGATGCATTTTCTTTCTTTTTTTCTTGCCTAATTGTCCTGGTTAGAACTTACAGCTGAATAACAGTTGTGTCAGTGGGCATCCTTGTCTTGCTCATATCTTTGAGAGAAATCTTTTTCTTTCATGATTGAGTATGTTTGCTGTGGCTTTTCCTACATGCCCTTTATCATGTTAAGGAAGTTTCATTCTATTCCTTCTGTGCTAGGAATTTTTTTATCAAGAAATGTACTTGTTAAGTATGTACTAGTTTCAATGTACTGGTTAAGCATGTTTCACAAAGACTTAAATCTTTGGACTGTTCAAATGCCGGTTGAGCTCTAAATCCCAGAGGAGTATCCAACAAGTACTACTCTCCAGTTATTTGGGCTTGCCCTGTACAACAACAAAACAATGATGATGGATAGGTCCCATCCCACTATATGGGGAGTGTTTGCAGCTGCTGACAGAATAACCCCTCCCATCTGCCCTGTGATATCTTGGTCCCCTTAGCCTGGGGCTGTCAGAACAGGCTTTGTCCTGGTTCCCTCAGGATTGGAGAATGAATTGGGGGGTGTTGGCCATGGACCAATGTAGATTATTTGTTATTGTGGATGCTATCTTGTGTTGATGGAAGAATTGAACATTGATATAAATGTTTACCAGGGGTTCGCACTTGAGAACTGCTCCAAGTCCAAGTTCTAGGCAGGCTTTTTAATCTGCCCTGCAAGTTTGAATAGAAAAGTTATCATTTGTCTGATAAAGTGAAAAAGTGAGGACATTCCAGAGGCTGGAAGAAGACTGACTTCCCTGGGGAACCATTTCCTAGTCAAGGAGAAGGAGCCCCAGACCCTGCCAAGAAGCCCTTCCTCAGCCTCTCTCTGTATGAGCCTCATTGGGCATAAAACTGTGCTTAGAGGGTCCACAGCACTATCTGCAGGCTGGCCCCCTTCTGCCCCCCATCCAGGGCTGCTGTGGCATCTACTTGCTCATTGCTCACAGGGGAAATATGGCAGGTGTCCTGGGTTCTGAGGATGTTCAGGTACAAGGCCCCTGGCACCAACATGGAGTTGAATTATAGAACTGTCAGAGAGTTACAAAATATGTATCAAACTATTTCCTCATATTTTATTTTGACTTATGACATAGATATTCTCATTGGCATTAGACTTAATTAATTAACAGAAAATGACATGGCATAATTTTAAGCACTGAATTTTTTGTAGCATCACTTAGAATATTTAAATCTTTCATTTTACAAAGTGTCTGGGCTGGAACTTGGGTGGGGCTAGAGTAGAGATGTGGTGGGGAATTGGAGTTGAGATATGATGGAGGTTTTTTGACAAATGCTGCAGTCTGTGCTCTCATTTATATTTTGTTTTACCTTTTTTACTATGAATGATCACAAATGTACAGATAATTTATACAGCTTAGTGAATCACTTGAAGCTGCTCAATCTTGTATCTCCACAAGGTCAGGAAATAGAAACTTGGCCTTCCCACCAGGAACCCCCACATATAGCCCCACTATCCCTGGAGCAGCAGCCACTCATCTTGTGCTTAGAGTCAGATCGCCACACACTCTTTCATGGTTATTCCCCAACTGTGGATATGTAGAATTAAAATTCTGTATTTTTAAATTTTCTCTTCTTTCTTGAATATTTAATTTTCACGTGTACAGGCCTAACTTTTCAATACACCCTACTTGCTTTCAAAAATGCCTAGTTGTATTATCTAGTGATAATAAAACAACAGATTTTGTATAACATTTTCACTGTAGTAAGCATGTAATAATGATTTGTAGACACGTGAAAACAGACTCATCCTCACTGGAAGGCAAATTTGCTCATTCCTGGGGACCTTGTCTCTCCATTGCCCAGGTCTGACAGAGCCAAGATATTGGCTTCAAGGTATTTGGACTTTCAGCTTTATTCCTAAACCTTCAACCTGACACTATAGGGTTCTTATTTCCCTCCTTTATTTGTCCAACTCTATCTATCAGTATGTTCTAATTATTGTAGCAAACAGCCCCAACCCTCAATGTAATAAAAGTATATCAAGAGAGGACTATAGCTTCCTCACCCTTGATTATAAGGTGTTCTGGGAAGGAGTGGTATCTGAGTCAGACAATTACTCAGGAGCACATCCACACACTGATTTGGAACAAGCATTACTAAATGGTGGAAAGAAAAGTAGGTACAGAAGAGGGAAGAATTTGCAATTCTAGGTGGGGTGTATTCTAATTAGCCAGGCCAGCAAGCAGCATAGGTCATAGCTGTGCACTTTCCATTTGGCATAATCTATCATATGGCCCTACCAGATATCAAGGGCCTGAAATGTATGTTAATTGTGATCACAGGAGGCAGGGGAGCAATATGTGTATGTAGTCAGGATGTCTATCCATGCTAAGCAGTGTCACTTCTCTTTCTCTAATATACACACAAACACACTATCTGTCATATTTTTAGAAATACTATCTGGAGATTTGAAAATATAACCCTATGAGGTTTGAATATGGGCAATGGATTTGGGCAATGGTGTTTCCAGTGGTCAGTGCAGGGGGCTGTCCTTCCATTTTCTGATTCTTCTTCAATTGTGTATTGAATGAAGATGAACATGAGAGAGAGTTTCCTGTGACACTGAGGAAATAAAATGCACTGGTCATCACTATGGTAGTTAAATATTTGTGGGAAAATATCAGAAAAATCACCCAAAATCAGATGAGAATCAGGAAGGCTAGAGGGTGACAGGTTGGAGATAAAATGCTAGAATTCCCTAGACCAGTAACTGAAAAACCCACTGTGGAGTCTCCTTTCAGCCTGGCCCCAGTTCCCAGGATCCCTGGGTCAACTCTGCACAATGCCCAGTCCAGAATCCCAAGTAAGCTGGTGGAAGACACAAACCCTCATGTCCATGGGGGCTGTTGGACTTAGAGGTCTAACTTGGACTGTCAGCCCCATAAAAGTCAACTCTGAACTGAGTTTGGAAGGGACCACAAGAGTCTACTGGCTTGAGAGGGCATAGCATCAAAGGACACTTGTGGTGAGAAGGCCAAAGTTTTGCAGAGCCAGATACTAGTGAAGAAGCCTCAGAAATCTACAGGACAGAAAGACAAAGAGAAGTAAGGATCTATAGGAGAAGCTGCTTCTGTGGTGGAGTAAAAAGGCTTCTGAGAAGGCAGATGTTGTCATTACATCAAAGGCACCACATACCCCAGGGGAGGGCACTGGCATGAAAGCATTTCTTTTAGCTGTTCATTTTAAAAATGGTGTTTATCTGCCTCTGTGGGAATTTTCAGGGTGACAAAGAGAGTCACAAAAATATTCATGTGGTTTGTGATCCTCATATAATGAGGAGTGTCAGTGGGAGTAGAAGCAAATCAAAGTGTGGAGCTGTGATAATGGCACTGCTTGAGTGGATGATTGTGTGTGAGGGCAGAAGGGAAATTGAACCTAATGGAAAGAGAGCAGAGAGTTTAAGATCATTGTCAGGGGCAGGATCATTGCTTTCTATGAGTTCTAGAGCCAGATGGTGACACTAAGGTATTGGGGTGTTTGAGAAGCCCACATCACCACCTCTTTTCTATTGATTATAGATTATGGTGCTAAAATCCATTTGGTGATCCCTCTACATGTATTCTTGCATGACAGAGACTGAATTTCTAAGAATTGCACTTCCCAGATGCCCTTTTCCATGGAGTTTCCATGCAAAAACACTTTCATCAGTTATCTTTGCTTGGGTGAGGTTCGGATGTGGGAGGCAAGCCAGTGGTTTATCTCTTTTTTTCCCATCTGCTGGGTAAAATTTCAGTGAAGTGACGACGGAGAAGCAATTTGTTGGAGACATTAATTGTGCCATGTGCAGTAATCAACATAGATCTCTTGACAATCACAGCATCTACTACCACCAGAGCCAGTACTGAAGCAGTGACTCCAAGTCTCATTACTAGTCCCTTTGTGAAGAGAGTGCTGCAGAGGCAGCCTGTGTTCCATGCTATTGAATCCAAAGTTTCTTATCTTTAGGTTGAGGACAGAGCAGATAGAGTTCAATGGTGATTGAATGTGGAGGTCAAAGGAAATTTGTTGCCCTTTTTAAACACTAAAGTCCATTATTTAAATTCAACTAATCTTAAAATCATTAGTGTTGTTTCTTGTTTATCTAATTGGAAAGATATCAGTTAGGTACTTTTAAGAATCTTGATGCAGAGAACTTAAAATTAAGGATGGTGTCTTGGTTTTCCAGACTGCCATTGCAAATATCAGACAATTGGTTGACTTCAACAAACTAGTGTTTATTGTATTACAGTTTCAGACTCCAAAGAAGCTTGCTTCCTCCCAGGGAAGGTAGCATTCTGTGCTGGCTGCAACCATGGTGCTCCTTGGCTTGTTTCTCCTGCTTTCTCTTACCTGGAGATGACCTCTACTCCCTCTTTTGGATTAATTTCACTTCCTCCTTCTGCATATTTTTCACTTTATATGGAATTATGTAAGTTATATTTGGGCTCAACCAACATCATTCAGTTGACCTACACTGTAACTTAACATAACAACTTTAAGAGATCTAAGTTACAATGAGTTCATTCCCACAGGAATATGAAATTAGACTAAGAACATGTCTAATTTGGAGTACAGAACTCAATATAGTGCAGTTTACTCTTTAGACCCTACATGTTACCTTACGTCCAAAATATCTTCACCCAATTCCCATTGCCCCAGGTCATTGTCATTTCTGTAACAACTCTAAATTCAATGTCTTATCAAAATAATTTGTAGAGATGGTCTAGACAGAAGAAACAGACCTCTCAATGTGACTATCCTTTGAAACCCAGAAAACAAGTCATCAGTTTTAAAAATAAAATTGTGGGACAGAGATATTATAGAGAGTGGAGGAAAAACAGTGTGTAAGAGTCCCAAGCAAGTTTCAAACACAGCAAGGCAAACTCCATTAGATCTCAAGGCCCAAGAGATACTTATGGCTTCATGACTTGTCCTCCATGCCTACTAGAGGGGCAGCACACCATTTCTAAGCATTTATGCAAGGGATATGCTCTCCTTGAATGCAGGACCTGGGCCCTCCCAGTCTGAGCACTGGATTGACTGCCATCCTGTGTTAAAACCAAGTTGTAATTCCAAACTCTTCAAATATTGGGGAAATGGCTGAAATTTCCCTGGACACTTGGGAATAGAACCTGAATTCCCTGAGATTTGGGATCATGATTGAACCTTCCCTGAACATTGGGGCAGAAGACCTGTACTCTCCCAGGAAAGGGGTGGACCCACTATTTTCAAAAGCCTGAGTGGACCTTCTCTCTTGGCCCAAGGAGAATTTTTCAGTCCAGATCCCCACTTCCATGGTTCTTCCTTGAAGTTTTTCTTCTTTCAATTCATTCTTTCTCTGATTCTTTCTGTCTAAGGTGGTATTGTTTCTTTACACCTAAATATCTCAAAGTCCTGTTGCTTTGCATGCAGTTTAAGGAATTCCTCACCATTAGACAAAAGTACTTTGCACATATCCCTCTTGGATAATTGCATTTCCAATTCTCATTTCCACTGAAATTTTTGACCAGGTTCATGTTCAACCATACTCTTTTAGCATATAGTTCTTTAGTCAAATCTCTCATCTGGGCCTGTCCTCTGGGAACTAATTCCCAGAAGCTCTGGAGTGCCCTGATAGAGATACTCTGGCCCTACAATGAAAGCATGTTTTCTGGATAAGCTGAGAGTTTTATGAGTTATTAGTTCCTGGTTCTTTTGTACTTAAGTTGTCAGTTCTCAGCTTATTCTTTTCCTCTCACATTTTATTCTTTGCTACAAGGATAAACAAGCCTTTATTTTCTATATTTAGCTTAGAATCCACCTCACCTTAATATCTAAGTTTATCACTTCCACATTCGACTTTCAATCTAATACTGGGATGTAATTCAGCCAAGTTATGCGTTACTTGAACACAAGAATGTCCTTTCCTTCAGCTTCCAATATCACATTAATTTCTTTTTACATCTTCATTGAACATAAGGTTGATATCCAAATTTCTAACAGTCTATTCAAAGCCATCTATTACTTTTTTCTCAAGTGCCTTACAATTCTTCCAGGCTCTAGGTATTAATTCCAAAGCATTTTCTACACTTTTAGGTATTTTTAAAAGGAGCAACATTTTCTGGTAACAAAATATGTCTTGATTTACCAAATAGCTATAAAAAAATACAACAAAATGAGAATTTATATGTGATAGTTTCAGAACTAGAAGCTTGTTATCACTAGGGTCAATAGAAATTTGGGCAGTCTATAGCCAATATTGGGCTTCCTTGGTTTATTTCCTGTTTCTCATTACATGCTGATGTCTGAGCCTTTATGTTCCATGTTTCTGGTGACTTCCTGCTTCTGCTTTTATTCCCTTTTTATTCCACCATTAATCTGAATAATGACCCAATTGAATGAAGTTGGGGCACACTTTAACATGAAATAATTTCTTCATGAAATCCAATTTCCAATGAATTCACACCCACAGAAATGTGTATTGAACATAATTCAATATTAAACCAATGGTAAACCCAGATAGATACTTGAGATGGTTAATTATAAAAGGAAGGTGGCCCATCAATCTTAACATATGGGTCTAGGGACCTTGGTTCAGTGCAGCACAACTATTACTTATAGGATTCCTTGTATTATATTCATAGGGCTATTGATGCAAATTAACATTATGAAATTCTTCATAAATTTTTGAGATGATGAATGTACAACATTGTGATTATACTAAAAGCCATTGATTATACACTTTGGATAATCATATGGTATGTGAATATATCTCAATAAAACTGCCTAATAAATAATTGTGCAAGAATAGCCAGAAATAGCAGACATGTACAGAAGAAGAAATAGAGAGATTGAGAGCAGGAATTTTCTTGTTTGTCAGTTTTGTGTTTATTATTATTGAAATAATGAAAATGCCTTAGTAATGATTGAAGTGATGAACACCCAACTATGTGAGTACAACAAATACAATTGATTGCACACTTTGGATCAATTGTATGCTTTATTAATACATGTCAATAAATTGATTTGTTTAAAAAAAAAACACAAATTGGTGGCCTCACAGTTGTGGAAGTTAGAATTCTGAAACCAACGTGTTAGCAAGGCAATACTCCCCCTGGAACTTATAGGGGAGAAACCTTCCTTACTCTTCCTAGCTTCTGGTGGTTTGTTGGAAATCCTTATGTTCCATGACTTGCAGATGCAGCACTTCTTATCACCAGCTCTGTCCACACATGGCTTTATCCTCCCTATGGATGTCTGTGTACACTCTCTTCTTTATATGATAGATAACACCAGTGGATTTAGAGACAAACCTACAAAAGTATGACCTCATTTTATCATAATTACTTCCATCTGCAATTGGGCTATTTTCATATAATACCATATATTATTGTCCTGGGGGAATTCAACATATGAATTTGGGGGGACACAATACAACCAATAGCACTCCTTTGTGTTGTTGCATGCCCCGCAGTTGTACAATGAGGCAAGTATTTGAAAAGCAGTAATTTATTCTTTAATGATCCAAGGAGTTACTGGTAAGTTGTGTACCAAAGTCATTGAAGGAGGTCAGTTCACCATTTGATAATAAACATGCTAACCTTAGAACATCCCTGAAACTTGTTACATGACTTGAGAGATGATTTACAACCTGCATCAATGTACTGGGCATCAAGTTTGGGGAACTGAGAAACCTGAAATATGAAAGTCTTTCCTCAATTTTAGTTCCACTGTAAATAACACCTTCATTCTGCCTGCTACCGCACATGGGAAACACATACCTCTGCCTAAGAGTACATGCTTCTGGCCTCAGTCAGAACATGCATGAGGGAGCCCTTTTTGGGAGTGAATGTGAGGAATCCTCTGACCTAGAAAGTGGTCACTGTCATAGTTCATTATGACTTAAACAAAGATATTTTAAGGAACCCTGAGTCCTCAACTGTTACTCTAAGAATAGATTTTGTTGAAAGCTTTACATGATGTAACTAGTAATAGTTCTGAAGGAAAGAGGGTTTTGTCTTGAAGTTTTATGCTTATTGGTGCAAGTTTTCCCTGGAGCCATCCAATAACTTTCTGTGAATCTCAAATATATTACCTTGAATTGATATTATAGTTAAAAGTAGTTTTGGAGTCTTCTTTGGCCAGGACCTTCTGATTGCTGGGGAATCAGCAGTGAACAAGAATGAAAAGCCTGTTCGCTCCCACAAAGTCATAGTTGTCTGGAAACAGCCATTCAGGGCAGCATGAAAATATTGGGGTTTGGAAGTGAATGTGATATAGCTCTTATCCTGGAAAAAATGTAGAGATTAACAGGTGAAACGAGATATACTTGCACTGACCAAATAAGTGACTGAGCTTTGAATAAAGTGACTTAGGGAGAGGAAGATGCCTGTCCACAAGCATGTGAGTGTCCCAATAAATTTGGAGGAGAGATATCATAAGCAGGTCCATAGTCAATGTGCTTTATTGTATGACAGTGTGTTACTCAGCTTAATTTACACTTATTTTCCATTATGATGTATCCATGTATTAAAATACCCATGATATTAAAAGGGAAATGTGAATTTAATTTTAAGAAAAAATATAAAATTAGAGGAAGCATTTCAACTTCAGTTAAAAACAAGTAAGAGGGAAAGGAATACAGGTTGTTAGCTGTGGTTGTCTTGTTGGAGGAGTTTAGGGAGTTCAGATTGATTAATAATATTCAAGTCCATTATATTCTCATTGATTTTTCTGCTATTTTTCCTATTGAATACAGAGAAAACATTGTTGAAATGTCTAATTATCTTTGCACATTTGAATAATTCTTGTAGCACTGTTACTTTATTTTTTCTATACATTAAAACTCCGTTATTTGGTTAATGCACATTTAGTGCACTTATGTCTTTCTATTGAACTCTCAGGTCAGGAGTGGGGAGGTTTATCTCCCCCAATAATAATACCTGGGAAATTTGGAGATAATTCTGGCTCCACATAAAGACAAATCATCATTGTGGATTGTCCAGTACTGTGTGGCCATTGATCACAGTGATGAGATTTAGATGAGATTTGGGGTTTGAGTTGATGGTATCATTAGTTGATATTGTTGGGATGTTGAGATGAGGTGAATTTGTATTGCATGTGTTGAAGGATTTCATAAAAGTTTCACTGAGGAAGGCTTTTTGCATGTGTGATACATTGTGATTTTCAACTGTCATTTGCTAGGAGCATGCAATGGAATCAGTATGGAGGTTATTTTAATTTTCCCAGACATGTACACCTACCCTTCTAGCTCTGCTGGTGTGGAGGGATTGAGATTGTCATGAATGAAATATCTTACTTTGAATAATGGAATCTCCTAACATGGTGACACAGCAGGTTGAAAATCAGTATGTATTGAAATACAATAAACACTCTATGTTAATTTTTATGGCTGCTGTAACAAATAACCACAATAGTATACAACATACATTTATTCTCTTATTTTTCTGACACTCAGAATTCTAAAGTAGGTTCACTGTGGCAAAAGCAAGGGGTCTACAAGGAGTCTTGCTATCTCTGGAGTCTCCAGGGGAAAACTTTTTTCTTGTCCTTACTCACTTCCAGAGATCCATTCCTTGGCTCATGTTCTCTTTCTCCATTTGCACACCCAGCAAGGTAGGATTTTGCTTCAGTAATCAACTTGCCTTTTCTTCGGAAATAGTGTCTTCCCCTCTTCCCACCTCATAAGGGAAATTGTGATTATGTTACAGGTCCATTTGGATAATCTGGGACAATCACCGAATGTCAAGATCCTTAAATTAATCATGTCCTCAAGATCCCCTTTTAACATGTGCATCTCACAAACCAAAAATTCAGCTCATTTCAATATTCCCATAATTCTCACCTCATTATAGCATCAACTGACCTCCAAAGTCCCATCTAAATATCATCTGAACAAGAGTTATCAATCTCAACATCTAAGTCATCTTATCATGTCTGGGTGACGTTCTGGAGATGATCTATCCTGAGATGAAACATCCTTCCATATGTACACCTCAGAAAGTAGAAAGCAAGTGTTCTGTTCCAAAAAGAAAATGGTGGCCCAGGAACCACTCTATTTCAGAGAAACTGTCAATCCACAGAAGAGAGACCTTTGGTGGCACAAATTAATCTCTAAAGACATGAGAATCCACTTGATAGGGCAACACCTGTCTTCTGCTTCTCTCTTCTCTCAAAGGAGCTCCTCTTTGAGGAGCTTTCATGTTTTTTCATCCTAACATATTACTCTGAACAAGATGAGAGGACATTGGGTAGCACATGTACAGAGCCTGGGGTCCCATAGAGTCCTCATCTGGATTGATATTCAGGCTTAGCCCTTGGGACCTGCATGATCTTAGATTTTTCACTGGTCCATTTCCAGGTGTTTTCACACTGTTATGTCCATGTGATTATCACCACATGGCCATAAATGGAACACTATTGGATCATGATGCTCACAGTGGAATTTGTAAAATTTTTTTCTCTGAAGGTAAATCATCATTTCTAACTGTGAAGAAAGTTGCTTTTCTTATATTTTCCTGTTTCCAATGCAGATCTGGGCATCTTCATGCATCCATATCTTCCCTGGAATCTGGACTTTAGAAGAGGACATGAGGGCCCTTAACTCTTCCAGTTCCTCTTCCAACTTCTGGATTCCCATTGCTCGCTTTGCATGTGGTTCTTAAATCATACATTCTGGTGGGGTCAGGGTTCTTATGCTTAACTAATCAAATTAAAACTACTGTCAGGGAAAGCCATAGGGAAGAACACATTAAAAGGAAAGTGTACAGCTATGGACCTAGTTAGTGGTAATAATCTGATGATATTCTTTCACAATCTGTAACAAATGCTCCAAAACAATGTAAGGTGTTAGTGAAGGAGTGATGTATGGGGATTCTGCACATTATGCATGATTGTTCGGTAAGCTCACAACTGCTCTAATAAAAAATAAAGAAATTATGTATATGAGATGATTTTTATAAAATATAAATAAAAATAAATTAGAGAGAGGGAAAAAGAACAGCTGCTATGTATGGCAGGGGATAGAGATATTGAGAGGTGATGAGTTCTGTTTGCTTGGTTTTTGTTTTTTAGTATTATTATTATTACTGGAATGAAAATGCTCCAAAAATAATTGAAGTGATGAATGCGCAACTATGTGATTCTACCAAATACCATTGATTGCATACTTTTGATGGGTTTATGCTTTGTTAATATGCATTTATAAAATCAATTTGTTAAAAATTTAAATTAAAAAATAAAGAAAATTAAAAAAGAATTCAGCTGGAGAAAAGGAATGTACACAGTACACCTAGCAACAACAGCTGTTTGACTGTTCTCTATTTCACAGAGTGTCTGAAAGTCACATCCTTGGATTTTTCAATGTAAACATATACTAAGATCACAGCTGAAACTCAGTTATGAGAGGGCTGAATCTATCATCTTGCCAAAAACTCTATGATGATTCCTCACAGATCATATTATTATAGTCTGTCCATTATATTTCATATTCATGTCTCCACATCCCATAACACAATCCAGTATGACCTACAATATCTCCTTGGAAACCACCCACCTGATGCCCATCCTGGAGCTCACTCAGTGGAAAGGACCTCAGGTCCCTTCAGTACAGGAATACAGGAGGCTGGACACTGACCACAGGCCCCTACTGTCCTGTTTATTGCTGTCTTACTTAATACCTGTTCAGGTCATCCTGCAGGGCTTGGATCTCCTAGGTCTGGGTCCACCTTAGAGCCACAGGGCTCCCCAGGGCACTGCATAGGTGCAGCTTTCAGCCAAATCCAGCTCCAGCTCCAGAAAACAAGTGAGGCCAGTGAGCCTGAGCCCTCATGAGGCAGAGGCCAGCCTCTCAGCAAAGAAACAATGGTTCAGATGCACCGTGTTTCAGAGTTCTTTCTTCTCATTTCTCTCAGGACAGTTCAGCACCTTCTCCACAGGTGATAGCTCAGGAAGAACTTCCAGGGTTCCTGACAACAGAGAAGGCTCTGATTCCATGGGGCATCTAACATCAGTGAGAAGTGGGTGGTTTTTCCAAGTCCATAAGCTGAGCTGACTTCTTGGGGTCACCCTACTGGACATTTGGATCATGCACAGCCCCAATAAGCCATATCCATGATGGAGAGATCGGTTAGCTGATTTTTATTGGATATTCTTAAGTTTTGAAGTATCAGCAAAACGTATCTAACCCAATGAATTGAGATAAACTGTGTTCGAATATGGGCCACAATTCAGAATGAGTTTGTTTTATTTACTTAACATGTATGAATATTTCTTCTTAGGAAAGGACTTTTATAAAATGTATGCTTAGCAATTATTGTAGAATTGAAATAGTTCAAGTCAGTTTCTCATGTGGTTTATTTTTATCACTCCTAGCAGTTTCCAAAACCTCCTTATTCCCTGTACTTAGCTGAGTTTGCAGGGACACCCTGTGCCTCAGGGCTCTCTCCTTAGGTAAACCTTAAGAAACACAAATCATCCTCTGATTCACAAATAGAGACATTCAGTGGAATGTCATCCACACACCAATATGTTAGATCAGTGCTTTGGGTTGAATTTTGATTCCCAAAAATACATGTTCAAGTCCTAACCCTGGTCCTGTGAATGTGACCTTATTTGGAAATAGCTTCTTTGAACACGCTTTGAGTTAAGATGAAGCCAAACTAAGTTATATTGCACCCTAATCCAACATGATTGTTGTCCTTGTAAGAAGAAAAGAATTGGAGACAGACAGACTCAAAGAGGACACCATATGGTGACTGAAGGGAATTGAAGGCCCAGAATTTTGGGCAAAATACCACAGACTAGGAGGAAGACGGGAAGTGTTCTCCCCTACAGGCATCAGAATTTTAGCCTTCGGAACTGTATTATGATAGATATATTTATGTTCCATTAAGTCATCCAATTTGTGATTCTTTGTTAAAGCAGCCTAAGAAATCCATTCAGGGATCCATTCATGGATCCCAAGCAATCTCAATTTTTGCTTTATTGACAATGCCAGTGAATTTTGAATTCAGTGACAATGGTTTCCACTATGTGGGAAAATAACATGCAGATCCTTACCAACACAGCAGCACAGTGAATAGTTTGCAGAAGTTGTGAGCTCCCAATGGCTAAAGGGTAGCTCCCTGCACAATCATCATGGAAATTCAGGTCACCCATTGAAAAATGACCTGAATGCTGCCCTCTTGAGTCCTGTGGCACTGAATCTGGGATCTTGACTGTTAGTCTAGAAGCCAATAATGCAGAGAACACAGCAGGGCTCCCTCCCCTCCTGCCCTGTGACCCTCAGTATGTGACCTCACTTCTATGGGCTTCAGTCTGATAAGGCACAAATTGGGAAGCACATCAGAAACTTTATCTGTGAATTTTATAGTAGGGACTCAGAGATGTTTCCTGCTATCATAACTGTTATTAGGGTAAAGGTTTGGAAATGTATGTGAGCCCTCACCTCTGTCCTCCACAAATGCACAAGGGACACCTCTTCTGGTCCTCTCCTTGATATGTCATACCTGTGTGACTAGGGTAGGTCAAAACCCTTTGCCTCAGTGATCCAATCTGTAAATTTGCTGATTTAATCCTGTTGTTCCTAAAGAGCCATGTTACTTTATGTAAAAAGTTTTAGGAACATAGCCTTGAATGTAGCATATTGCAATATGTCTATGCAGTATTGTCAAGTGGATTACATAAAAAATGACCTCCATACCTGAATATAGGCAATAGGAAAGTCAACAGAATTAGGATGAGAAAGGTCAACAAGACAAAACAGGACTGGTCCATTAAGAGCTGGAAATGTGGGTTGACCTTCTGTGTGAAAGGGGATAGGAAGGTATGGCATCCAACATCCAGAACCAGGTGTGCCCTTTACTCACCAGGTGGTCACATAGGGCTGTACAGATGCAGAATGGTGTGGTCTTTTCTTTGGGGGCTGTTGAACTTGGAGGGAGACTGGCATCAATTCTTGCTAATAAAGAAAAAATCTCCCAGAGATGTGCATATGATTCTGTAGGTGAGTGTTTGTGGTAGAGGCTGCTCATATTTAGGAAATATATATTAGGCCACCATGTAGAAATTGGCTTTTGACACTTGGGGATATTATTAAACACTGCTGTGGTTGGACACCTACATGATTTTTTGTCAATGTTAGTGAGAAGAAACAACTGAAATGACTAATTTGTAATAGAAAAGATAAAGAGTGAGATTTAAGTGAGATTCTTTGGGAGGTTCCCAGTGATGAAGATGTTGGATGAAGTAAGCACCATGAACAGAGAGAGAAAGACAAAATGTGGGTGGAATTCATGCTGAGAAATGGGAAAGTGCCGTCTGATTGTGTTTATTTTCCCTATAAAATGTAGAGAATATGAACTAAGAATGAAATGTGGTCGTACAGAAAACTTAGTCCATATCTAACATAGTCTCTAACAGAATAATGGAGGGTCATTACTAAAGTCATGAAAAATGAAGCATGACCTGTTAAGAGAAATGCATTAACTCTCAGGTGATCAGTGTGTCTCCCCTAATTCTGGGCCCACTGAATTAATAAACCATCCCTGTCATCCAGCTCCTCACTCCTAAGGCATCATTAAGTCTTAAAAACCCCTTTTAAATGTGGCTATCATTGTCTTCTTCAGTTAGGCAAAAACACCCAAAGAAGTAGAACATTATTAGACTCATCAAGAGTAATGGTTAATTTCTTATTTTAGACCATGTTTTGAAAAAGTAGAATTCTGCCCCTGAGTGGAAGCCTTTCCAGGCACTCCCTGCACCTGCCCTGGGGCTGGGCCATGTGCTTAGTGGGCCCTGAGAACCCCCTGCAGCCCAGTCCCTGCCCTGCAGGGAGGTTCCTGTTGGGCTCACGGTGCATTTTCTTCACAGATTCTCCACCCAGTGTCACCTGGCTGTGCCCTTCACTTCAGACTGATCTTTAGCGATACCACACACAGGTGACACCATCTCCTGATAGTGAATTTCCTTAGCAACTCAGTACACTCTTCAGGTAGACAAAACACAGGAATCTGTGCAACCACAAGGGGACCCTTCCCTGGAGCCTACCAGGTACTTTGACACAGTCATGGTGAATCTAGAGGCTTTGGGAGGCTCTCATCCCCCTTGTCCTCCTCAGTTTTGAAGGTTACAACAGAGAACATTTGCACACATAGCACCATGGGGCTCAAAGCCCACACACACTTCTACTATACCCATAACACATGCACACACACACAACACACATACACAGACACAGACATGTTATATGTACACACTCAAACATCTGCTATATTTATTCATACACCCACATGCCATCACTAACACACATGCATATTCCAGTGCACACACATTTACTATTCCAACAATACGTCCACTCACAAGTACATTCAGAGACAGGTGTGTGCACACACAAACATGTTTACATTCACAGATATACACATATATACATATCTTCACATGTATATACATGAGCACACATACACATACTCTCTGATTTTTGCAGCACTGGAATGAAATTTGTCATTCATCCCTGTGTCCAGCACATGGATACAGACCCCCATGCTGACCCTAGTTTTGCTTAGGGGTCTTCCTTTGGCAAATGGGCCAAAATCAAACATGAATAATCTGATACTTGGCACATGCCTGCATGTTGGGTTTACCTTTCCCTCCTTTACCTGGGAGCCCTGCAGATGCCCCATGAGAGGAGCCAGGCCTGCCAGGGGTCAGGAGCACATGGCTGATCCATGCACAGTCAGTGCAGCCAGGACCTACCCACCCCACATGCCTGGGAGGAGCCCCTAGGGACAAGCCCAGCAAATGGATGTTCTCAGTGGTTCTCAGAAGCCTTAGGATCCCTGTGCAGAGCATCCCTCCCAGGGGCAGAGACAAATGCTGGACAAGGAATGGGGGGCACAAGACAGTGAGCTTGGTTTTCTTTTCTCTTGCTGTTTCCAGAATCCTCTCTTTATCTCTGATATTTGTCATTCTGCATAGTAGGTGTCTTGGGGTAAATTTATTCAGGTTTATTCTTTTGGGGGTGCATTGTCCTTCTTGGAAATTGATATTTCCAAGTTCCCCCAATTTTTAAGTATAATGTTGCCTATGACCCAGCATTTCTACTGCTTTTCATCTACCCAAGAGAATTGATATCATATATCAACCAGAAGAAGCTGTACACAAATGTACACAGAAGCCTTATTTGTAATAGCCCAAAATACAAACAACCCAAATATCCATGAAGTGGTGAATGAATAAAAATTGGGAGCATATATATAAGATGGAATATTATTTAGCAATTATAAATTAAGTACATATATTTATGAAAGTACATGAAAGAACCTTGAAAATATTATGCTAAGTGAAAGAAGGCATTTAGTAGAGATAACTTATTTTATTTTTCTATTTATTTGGAATTTCAAGAATAGTCAAACCCATACAGACAGAAAGTACATTAGTGATTCCCAGAGGATGGGGGAGGGTTAATGGAGAAAAACTACTAATGAGTATGGAGCTTCTTCTGTTGTGATGAGATGCTATAGATTTATATTGGGGTGATAGTTGCACAACTCTGACCTACATGGTGGAATTAAGGTGAAACTTGGCCCTGAGAAGTGGGTATGAGAAAAGGTCAGGAGCCACTGAAAGATAGTGAGTTTTGAATGAAGTGGTTACTATTCACTAACACTTCCCAATCCTGGGACCCCAGAGAGATGCCTTCCTGAGTTGAATTCAACCACACATTCAGTGTCATCCTGAGCACAGACCAGGACATGCATGTAGACCAGGACATGTCACACACTCATTCTCTAGTCATCCCCACTGTGCACCTGTAGACACCAAAATTCTGTATTTTTATTTTCTCTGTCTTTCATGGATATTTAATTTCCATGTGTACAGGCCTTACTTTTCATTACACAATTCCAGTTTCCACAAATGCCTATTTGCCTGATCCAGAGATATTAATAGCAAGAGATTTTATATAAAATGTTCTTTGTGTCAGACACTGTGGTAAGCAGGAAATAATCATTAATTAACACATAAACCCTCAAGAGAGGACAAATTTAACAGTCACTAAATATTTTTTCTCTACATTTCCTGGTTCTGACAAACCACAAGAGTCGACATCAATATTTTGGATATTTTTCTTCTGATTGGTTTTCAGCTTGTCTGCTAAACCTTCAGCCTGACTCTCCAGAGTTCTAATTGTCCACATATATTTGTCCAGCTCTATGTATCATTGTGCTCTAAGTATTATAACAAATAACTATAAAACTCAGTTGAATAAAAATATACCAAGAAAGATAAATGGATTTCTCACTTTCATTTATAAGGTGTTTAGGTGAGAAGCCTTGCTAATGAGTGGTATCTGATTAGTTAGGAACACAGACACACACCAATTTATAACATGGCATCCTCAACTGGTGGACAAAAAGTTAAACGCAGAAAGAAAGAGAATTTGGAATTCTGGGTGGGTGTATTCTAACTGTCCAGGCCTGCAAGCAACATAGATTATCCCTGTGCACATTCCATTTTTTGTTATTGATCTTATGAGCTCTGTGATAGGAAGGGGCTGGAAATGTGTGTTAACTGTGATCCCAGGAGGAAGGGGGACAATAGGTGTGTGTAGACAGGACATCTCTACACAGTAAGCCTGTGTTGCTTCTCCCCCTCACACACACACACATAAACTATTTTCTTTTGAGAAATATAATCCATAAGTTTGAGAATACATAAAATCATATGATATTGTGAATACAAGCAAGAGATTTGGGCAATGTTGTGTCCAGTGGTCAGTGATGGGGTTGTACTTACATTTTCTGATTCACCTTCAACTGTGTATTGAATAGAGATGAACATGAGGGAATGTTTCCTGTGACACTGAGGAATTAAAATGCACTGGTTGTGGCTAATATAGTGAAAAGTTTGTGTAAAAATGGCAGGGAGACACCCAAAATCTGATGAGAATGAGGGAGACTGGAGGTAAAGGCAGGTTAGAGTTACTGTGAGGCATCAGGGGCAGGTATCCAGCAAGCAGGTGGAGATGGAGTCAGGAGAGCAGCCAGAGACAAGGAGCCCAGTTATACAGCAGATCCCAATAAAATTGCAATGGGACCATTAGATTAGCCTATCTGTCTCTGGGGAAAGGGTAAAACAGCCAAAGGGGAGCCAAGATGGTGCTCCCAGGGCAGTGCAGTGGGTTAATGGTGTGTGGAGGGTGCAGCAGGCAACCAGAGGCAGGGGATCCACAAGACATTTGTGCTTCCAGAAGCCAGTGTAGAAAGTTCCCTGACAGAGAGCGTGGGACAGCAGCCATGTCCAGGCACTGGGGTAGGGCACAGTGGGGAGGGGAGCACAGGGATGCAGAGTTAAGACAGAGAGAAAGGAATGTGGGTTTGACTCCTCAGAGGTCATTCTGAAGGAACAGGCTTAGAAGTGAGGTCTCACAATCTCATATCTGGTCATCCATCAAAACATCAGAGATAAACTAAGAGGTTCTTCCCAAACTGACAGGATCTCAGAATGAGAAAAGATACATGAGCTACCATAGGAGAGGAATGCCTGGGTACTGCCAGTAACCCCTCCTCACCTCCCACTTTCTCTCTCTGTCCTGCCTCCCCTGTAGCCTGGAGATTCCTGTCCTCATCCTGCAGAGGGAGCTGGGCACAGTGCACAGAGCACACAGGATTCTCCCTGGGGCATTTTTATTAAATTAAGCATGACCCCAGTATTCACAAACAGGTTATCTATCTACTTCTCATGAAAAAAAAAAAGAAATAAAACTAAGTTTTCTTGTATTAACAGCAGTATATAGTGTGCTGGCCCTGAGAATGCACCTTTCCTTCCTCTATATGCAGGGACATAAAGCCCCAAGGGCCCAGCTGCTATTCTGAAATCATCCCAATGTTGTGAGAAAGGCAGGAGACCTCAGGGTTTCTCTGAGCCAAGGTCCAAGCTTGGGAGCAACGCTAATGCTGACCAGGTCCTGGGAAATGCAGGACTCATTTGATGGGCAATTTTAGCTCAAGGACATGCTGGTGGCCTTGTTAATCTTGTGAGAAAGAAAATACATTAGGACAAAAATAGTAAACCAGACCACTGCTGAGTCTGACATGCACAGTTTTGAGTGAGGAGGACAATCAGATGTGAAATTCACAATGGTTTGAGTTACTCACCCTGGCATAGCCTCCCTCCTTGTTCTAACCTGAAACACAGACTGTCCTAATCAAGGAATCCCATGGAAGGTTCTCCCTTAGTCTGATTGGAAAAGACTCACCAGACTGTCCTGAGATGACTCAGCTCTGATCCTGGTGACCACTGGCAGAGCCCATTGTGCCTCCATAAGGGAAGGTCTGCATGTGAATATTTTCCTCTTACTACAATGAAACCTTCCTTATTCAGACACTTCAATGGAAGGCACACAATCCTAAACATAGAGAGCTTCCTAAAAGAAACATGTACATATAGAGGAAGCCCCAGACCTAACAGGAACCAGTCCTTACCCTCTCTCTGCACCTAGTCCTGTGGCTGAGATCCATGTCCAGTGGTCCCTGACCACCCCTGCAGCCCAGCACCCTCCAGCTGCCCTGCAAGGTGGGAATGAGTCTGGACTCTCCCTGCCTCCCCTCACTGTGTCTCACCCAGCAATACACTGCTGTATCCTCAGTTCTCAGACTGTCCATCTGCAGACACAGTGTGTTCCTGTCAAAGCCCCTGAGATGGGGAATTGGCCCTTCCCAGGTCTGCCTTTTGTGTGGTAGGAGCAGAATTGCTAATGTGTGAGACACTATCTAGCCCTGCTCTGTATCCTGGGTCATGTTGTAGCTACTGGAGGTGAATCCAGGGTCTGCCAAGGAGAGTATCAGAGACCCCCTGTCTGTATGAAATCTTACCCAGTCTCTGTCAACTGGATACCTGCAAGCAAATCCATCCCAGTCAGGAAACCAGCCACACATAGCCACTGATTCTCTCACTCACATCAGCTCACTTTCTTGATGTCTCTTGTTTCCCATAATTTACCCTCTTAAAATGGTGATAAGGAAAACCCAGATTGGCCCTAACTCCTATTGATTCCTTTGTATTCATTCCTGATTTATAAATAGGAACACCTGGTAATCCCAGAGCTGAGCTTCTCACCCAGAGCTGCAGGGTCTGGGCTGGCTAGTTTATATCAGCAAAAGGATGGATCCTATTTGCAAGTCCTCTTACTCTGTAGCAAACTCTAAGATTGGAGCCTTGGGAGAGGGGAGTGCAGATAGGAGTGTCCTGGGTGTGTTGGTAGGCAATGATAGCATTTGGGACAATATAATTTCTTATTATGTACTATTGCTGGACTCAACACATAGAACCCATGGTCTTATTTCATTTATACATATGTACAGGGATTATGTAAAGGAGATGCCAGTGTTTACCTCCATTTTGCAGATGATAAATTTCAAACAGATGCATGGAAGTGTTGTACAACATTCCCTAAATCATATGTCTGATAAGAGGGGACCCCAGGTTGGTGCTTCCCTGAATCAGCTCCAAAACAGATGGGGGCAGGCCTCATGGGGTTTGCAGCAGCACTCTTTGTGTAATAACACTGTGATATTGCTTCTACTACTGTTTACTTAAAGAATGCAGAAAGAACCAGAGTTCATGCAGATGTATTTAACAGAATTCCTGGATTTTCACACGTGTGATTATCTATCTTTCCAGCCAAATGATCAATCCATTTGTTAGTTTTTAGCAGGATTTTTGAAGTATAGTTGATATAGGGTAATTTTCACATTTTAAAATGTGCAATTTGATAAGTATTTATATATTTATACACCCCTGAAACACCACTTCTTCCTGTCTCTCCAAACAATGATTAATCTTCCTTTATTAATAGTAAGTTGATATATAAATTATGTACCATAAAGTTCACCCATTTAATATAATATAACTAAATATTTTTATTCTATTCCACAAATACATGCCACTATCTCCAGGGTCGATATTAGTATGTTTCATCACTTCACAAAGAAACTACAGGCCCTCTAGGAGTCACCTTTCTATGCTTCCATCCCCCATCTAGCCTTAATCAACAAATAATGTACTTTCTCTCTCTAGATTTCCCTTTGCTGGCTTTTATATGAAATGAATCACAAATTACGTGGTTATCCAAGATTGGCTTCTTTCACTTAAGGTAATTTTTCCAAGATTCATTCAGTGGTAGCAAATATTAATCATTCATTTTTAAAAAAATCAATGATCATTGTGATATAAATACAACCCCAAATTCCCCAATTTAACTTTTTATGTGCACATTTGAGTGATATTAATTAAATTCCCAATTTTGTGCAGTCAGCACTATCAAACATTATAACAAGATTTTCATTGCCTCCAACAGAATCCTTTACCCATTAAAAAATAACTCCCAACTAGTTCCTGAATCTGATAACCTCTACTCTACTTCAGTATCTATGAATTTGCTCTTACTGAAATTCCTTATCTGGGAAATCATACCAAATTTTTACCTATTTTATTGACCTGGTTAACTCAACACATTTCATGATTTATCTGTGTTGTAGCATTCATCTGAACTTCCTGCCTTTATACAGCTGAATAAAATCCCATTGAGTGTATATACCACAATTTGTTTATCCAATCATCTGTTGATAGACGCCAGCATTGCTTCCACATTTTGGCTATTGTTAAAAATGCTGCTATGAACTTTTGTGTGCAGATATATTTGAATCCCAGTTTTCAATCTTTTGGAGTATATTCCTAATAGTGGAATTGCAGGGTCACATGGTAATTTTATGTTCAATCATTTGAGGACATGCAAGTCTGTTTTACTAAGAGAAGCAGTGCAACAGTGTTCTTATTTCTCCACATCATCTCCATAAATTATTTCTATCCTAAATTTTTATTCTAGCCATTTTATTGGGTATGAAGTGGTATCACATTGTAATTTTGATTTATCTTTCTCTAAAGAGGAATCATATCACACTATTTTTCATGTACTTATTAACTATATGCACATATTCTTTGCACCTTTTTATTTTTGTAGAGATGGAAGATGCCCATTCTATGGTTTGTTGCCTCACAATCTGAATAGTGTTTCCCTTGAGGACAAGTTATTAATGTTGATGACGTCAAATGTATCTATATTTGTTCTTTTGTTGTTCATAATTTAGACCTAATGTCAAAGAATTCTTTGCTAAATACAAAGTCATAAAAATTTGCCCCTATGTTTTCTTCAAGTTATGTAGTGTTTTTGCTCTTACATTTAAGGTTGTGAAAGATTTTGTGTTTATTTTTGTGTATAGTGTGACATAAATTTCCAAATTTATGCTTTTCTACATACCTTTCCCAATCTTGCAGCATCATGTGTTGAAAAGCCTATTTTTATCCTTTGAATGGTTTTGACACCTTTATCAAAATTAATCACATATGTATTTCTGGACTCTGAACTCTATTTAATTGATCTATATATTCTTTTTCTTCACCACATTTTCTTAAATACCATTGAATCATAGTAAGCTTTGCAAATGAGAAGTATGAGACATCCTACTGTATTTTTTATTTATATTATTTTTTGTCTATTCTTGCTCCCTCACAACAACATTGTTTTAGAGTCAGTTTGTCATTTAATACAAATAAAGCAGCTGGAAATTTTGCATGAATAATGTTGAAATTGTAATCACTTGGGGGTACAGACTTATCATATAAATATTCTGAAACACAAACATCAAATGATTTACCATTTATTTATATCATGAATTTGTTTAAAAATATACTGCATCCATCAGAATATAGGTTTAGCACTTTTTATTAAATTTATTCCTAAAAATTTATTATTTTTTCTTTGATGTTATTATGAATGGAATTATTTTAAATTCATTTAGGGAATGATAATTGCCAGTGTATAGAAATACAATTGATTTTTTTTTTCATTTTTCTTCCCAGTCCTTTTTCTAAGCATTTATTTACATACATTTATTTATTTATTTGTTTGTTTGTTTGTTTTTTAAATTATGGGTAAAAATCAAAATTCTCATAATACATACAAACATTTGCAAAATGATATATAAATATATATGCATATATGTGTATTTTGTTATTTTTATATATATATACATATATTTTAAGAGGTGCTTAAATTACCCAAAATATTACACGGAACCCACTGGGATTCCCATGTTGCCCACCTCCCACACCTCCCACCACATCCCACACAAATTTCCTGCAAATTTGCTGTATTCTCTCATTCTAATAGATAGATTGTTGTGGATTCCTGAGAATTTTCTATATGAGATTACATACATTTCAAAACAAGATCCTTGAATTTAGTCTTTTACAATCCGTATTATTCTTCTTGCCTAATTGCACTGCCTATAAACTTTAGTACAATTTTGAATAGCAGGTGACATGACCAACACTCTTTTCTTGTTACTGATCTAAACGAAATACCACCCAACCTTTTAGCACTAAGACTAATGGTGGTCAGTGCCACAACACCGACTTCTGGGTGCTTGAACCAAGCTGGGGCCACCCGAGTAGCGTGGCGGCGGCGCCTGCGGGGGTTGCTGCGTGGGCTGGGGAAGGCCAGGAGCCGGTGTCCGGAGGCGGAGCCAAATCACTCTGTGCAGGCAGGCGGCGGGCGCCCATCGCTTCACAGCGAGCTGATGGTGCACATCTCCTCCTTTCTGCCCGCCCCACTGGCTGTGAGCCTTGGCTGCCAGCTCACATTTTCGAGAGTGCTTTTTCTATCCTGTGCTCTGGCTGCAACTCCGCAACAGTCCCCGTTTCTTCCACGGAACAGTCCGGGCTCGAATTCCTCATGTGCAAGTGTGGCTGCTTCCTGCGAGAACTGCGCGTGGAGTTTGTCTTGGAGAATTACCCGAGTAGTGGCAGCCCTGGCAGGGGTGGCACGGTCCCCAGAGCTGTGGGAGAATGGCGCCTCTGCAGCTCTCAGCCCTTTGGCTGGAAGAGCTACATGTCTCCTTGGAGCTGGTGCTGTGTATGCCGGTCAGCATCCCGAAAAACAGGAACCTCCAGAAGTTTAGACTTTCTGGAGACATGAGCATCTACAACAACAAGGAAATGTGTCAAATACATACCTCAGCAAGGGGGATCCTGATGGCAAAAAACATCAAACAAATCCAGCAGCTATTTGAAGAAATACTGATTAATAGTAGGCAACTAAAATGGCTGTCCTGTGGGTCTATGCTGGAAATAGTAACCCCATCCTCACTGCCATCTCTCTCAAAGTCTATTACCAACACCATGGAGCACCTGAGTTTACTGGACGACAACGTTCCTGGGAAGAGCACTTTTAGCACTGCAGTCAAACTGGAATGATTTGTGAATCTGCACTCACTTTCCCTGGATTTCTGTGACTTTACAGTTGAGATGGAAGGAGTCTTAACTGATAGCAACCACGTGTCTTTGTAGAGACTTTCTTTCCTGGTGCATAATGTTTCCATGATACACAAGTTTCTGGGCAACATGCCAAATGATGAGCACTGGAAAGCCCTGTCATGAAAGAGCACCAACCTTCGGGTCTGTATAATGGCTTTTGATATCAAGAGTGAAACTATGTTAAAGATTCTGAAACCCAGTGTACCCCAAGAGAGGATTCATTTTGACAGCTACATCACTTGTGTTGCAGGGGCTTCTGTTGATCTCATATCCAGGTAGTATGGCATGTTCCTAAGTCATTTTATCTTAATGAATGTTATGACTGACACGTCTGGTTTTCCAGATCTTAGTGACAACTGGAATGAATATCGATTGATTTTATTAACATTGGAGGTGCACAAAGCTCTCTCTTCTTGCAATTCATCTTACACAGCAGGCACACAACCTCATTGCCATTGCTGCTCTTCGTGGCTCCGATCTAAAAGTGCTTGAAGTCACTGAAGAAAGCATTGATTTTGACGAAGGTGAACTGGCCGACCAGGATGTGCAGCTAGGCACATAACTGTATTGAGCAGGTACCCCTGGGCCTCTGTCAACCTTGGCATGCTGTCATGGACATCAAATCACTCAGTGTCTTCACTGAACCAAATGGTCATTTTTAAAGAGAGATGCAAAGCTTCAGTGAAGGCCTTGAGTTTTTTAAAAAATGTACAATTCCTGTGGTTACATATGCAAATAGGGTCCTATTATAATTTTTTCAGTAGTGTGAATTAATCCCTTTGTGCTGTGTTTAATCAGTATTAGCTTTACAGAATTATATATGTATATTCTACTTCTTGATCAAATAACATAGTTGGGTATTGGTTTAGAAGTTCAAAGTGACAATGTATAGGGCTTTCATGATTAATTGGACTTGTTGCCAAACCTTAGGGAGATAAACTGAAGGTTATCTGAGGTTGCAGGCTAACTTTCTTTTTCACTGAGTTATTCTGCCTTTTTGATGTTTTTAGTATTTGTGTATCAGAATTCAGAGCTCAGGAGCCAAATTATGCTTATACATATATAGACATATATATATAACCTGGTGTATTTGCATGCAGTGCATTGGATTAATGCATTCTGACAGCATTTCATTAATTTTGATTTGAAATGGAAGAAGGGAGGATAATTTGATCCCAAATGAGTTCTCTTTAACAGAAAAGCCAAGAATTTAACTTTCATTACACATACAATAGTTGATATCACCAGTAACCATTCTAAATTTTGTATAGTACAAGGTTAGAGAACATTCCCTAATCTTTTTTAAAAAATGCATTTACATAAACATGAAAACTCAAATTGTTGGATTTTAAAAAATGGTTTCTGACTTAATTTTATTCATCAATTATGTTATACAGTCAAAGATTTTAGCCCAGATTTCAAATAGTGGAGGAAGAAAGAAACTGCATTCCAGGGTAAAAACTCCTTTTTAAAAAATCATAACATAAATTATAAACACACATACTTTCCAGCAAATATTAGCCATGAAACCCCTAGCAACAAGTCACTGGGTTTTTCTCTGTCAGTGTGTGTGTCAGCTGCCAAAGAATAGACTTAAATGAAGAAGTGCCCACATGCTGGCAAGGGCTGGTCCCTTCTGGCCAGCCAGATACTGCTAGATTGAAATGTTTAAGGTCAAATTTCAACCTGTTGTATACAGCTGTGCTGTGACCCAGTCAGCAACCTTAGAACACTGGAAAAAGAAAAAAGAAAAAAAAGACGTGCACCTGTTTCAGTGAATAGTGAATGTAAAGGAAAGAAAGGAAAACTGAATGCTTGTTCTACCACAGGTATGAGTTGCTATAATACATGAAGAAAATTCAGTGAAGTATGTTTTAAAACCTTGTTATATATGAACAGCTTTATAAGCCAATTTAACAGTTTCAGGGCAACCGCGGTACAGATGTGGTCCCTATGTGACTTCCACCTGCACCAAGTTTTAAGTGGTACAAATGTTGTGCATTTAATGTTAAAGGATAGTCTGCAATAATAAAGTTACTAGCCTACATGGGTGCCCAGCAGTGCTGAGACCTGGCTGCTCTATTGTAAGCTTTGGAAACACAATTTATGCAACAGATGTCCAGATATGATTCTATTTATGGAAAAAGTTTATATGTGTTTTACAAATAGTTTTACCATCTTATATTAAAAGGACCTATTGACAGCTGTGCACTGTTTTGTCTCCAGTGAGCACACACCATGTGAATTTTATATGTACATTAAAATGCCATGTGGGGTTGATTAAGTCCGATTGTGACTATTATTAGGCCCAGTTGGCTTGAGGTTGTGAATCCCCTGGCACAGTGTGTGTAAATGCCAGATGTGGTGAGATTTTCTTATAAATGTGATCAGATAAAATAATTCGACAGAAACTGAAAGGAAATGAGCTGAATGTTTGACCTGATGACTGATGTTGTATGGTTTATGTTAAATGTATATTCCTTTAATCAATGAATAAAGCATTAAAAAGTGATCATTGTAATATATTTTATTGCATATGATGTCTGAAAACTTTTAGTGTTAAAAAAGAATAATGAGAAGAGAATTCCTAGAAGAAGGCAAGATGGCGTTAGTGTAGGAGGGCGCACACTGCAAGCTCCCAGAGCAAGGCGGATTGTGGACGGGGTCCTGCCCCGGGGTCTGTGCTGTGCACACATGGAGTGAGAAGCTTGGGACATCTATCTGCGCGATTAGGCGGCGTGGACGGAATGGTGGAGATTCGTGAGTTTTGAGGCTGCCGGTGGAGGTTGGCACAGGCGGCTGAGCCCTGCGGTTAGGGAAAAAATAAATAAAACGGCCATTTGGAGCCGCGGGCTGGGTGAATAAGTTTTACTTTCTGGGGATCTGGCTGCCTGGCGCCCCTTGGACCTTGTGTGAACAGAGCAAACGAGCTAATCAGCACCCGGTGAACCGGAGGGGGGATTTTGGTCGGGGAACGGAGCTGATTTCCCTAGCCACCCAGGGATAAGACCCAGGCTGCTGCGGAGCCAGGAGGAAGGGACACTTCCCAAAAAAGGGAGGGTTCGGTTGGAAGACAGGGAAGGGTATTTTATATTTTTAGACATTGACCTGGCTGCCTGCACCACCCCATAGCTTTGGGGAGCAGATAAGCCGACCTGAAGCACCATCAGGCTGAGAGCAGACGCAAATCTGCACTCAAACTGATTTACTGAGCATCCTGGTGACGCTAAAGCTCGGCGCCAGAAGGGGCAGAATCCGCCATCTTTAGCACTCCTCACTGACTAACATCAGAGCTTCAGCTAACCTGGGGAGTCCGGAAAGTGGGACGTGCTTGATTAATTTCCACGGGCCCAGCTAGGGTCCCTTCCGTAGGGGGTTGGTCTAGAGGAGGAATTATTTTGGGTCATGCATTTGGCTAAAAAAAAAAAAAAAGTGAGGTCACCTCAACAAATGAAAAATAAATCCTTTTTAATTTAGTTTAATAGCTAAAAGCTGCTTTAGGACCTGCATATAGAACCCTGTGGGGAAATTCATTGATAAACACAAGTAGGCAGGAAGGATCCACGTGGACCCTAGGGGAATCATTGACCCCCCCTTAGCTCTGTTTGAGTGCTTGCCTGTGTGGATCTTTGGTTTCTCTCTGTTACTTTCTGGTCTATTGCTATTATTCCCGTTTTCCTCCCCCCTTCCTTTTTCCTTCTATTTTTTTTTTTTTTTAAATAGGTGCTGCCAGCTGGTCGCTTCTTTGCTGGGCTTCTTATTCAGTAATTTCCCACTTGCTATATATATTGATTCTGTATTACAAACTATCGCTTATCATTCCTGCATCTTTCTGCCTTCTGTTTTCTGTTGTGGCTCTTAGAGACAACATTTTTTCATAGGCCCACAACTTAAGGGTGTCAATTTCTATCCCATCTATTTTATTTTCTTCTTCTTTTTTCTTTCTTTTTTTTTTTATTAGTATTAACTTTTTCCTTTCAGACCTTTCTCTACTATTTCTCTCCCTCCTCATAATTCTAGCCTTCTAAATCACTATATATATATATTCCTCCATTTGTTTACCCAGTCCATTGTAGGAACTCCATATTTTTTCCTAGTACTCTACACTGCCTACACAAGTTAAATATTCATCTCATTAAGTCTCATTTTGCCCCTCTTCTAACTTTTATCAATATTTCTATTATCCTTCTGCCTTCCTTACATCTTTTGATTCCTCTGGCCCTAACCTTTTGCCTTCAAAGGAACATAGAAAGAAGCAAGGAAATAAAATAAGTAGAAAAACTGCCAAAGAGAAAACTTAACTCACACGCAGAACTACCAGCTAAATAAAATTCTAGAGCATAGAGAAAAGCTAATCAACTGAACAAACCCATCAAGATAATATGATGACCAGAGGGCAACAGAAAAATACAAATGACTCTGAGAAACTGGAAAACATGGACCAGTCCAGTGCACAAAATAAAAACCAGGAAGCAATGCAGTACATCGAACAACTAATCAAAGCTATCCAAACAAATATCATGGAACAATTTGAAGAACTGAAGGAAGAGATTAAGGATATAAAGAAGACGCTGGGAAAACATACTGAAGAAATAGCTAACACACCTAAAAAGGTAATGGATATGATGGTGAACAAAGACACAAGTCAAGAAATGAAAAAGACACTGGAATCACATGGCAGCAGAATTGAACAGGCAGAGGAAAGAATTAGTGATATGGAAGACAATACAGTTGAAATCAAAGAGATTGTAGAAAAGATAGACAAAAAGAAAAAATCCAGTATGGTCTCAGGGAATTAACCGATAATGCAAGACGCACAAACATATGCATTATGGGCATCCCAGAAGGAGAAGAGAAGAGAAAGGGAACAGAAGGAGTGTTGAAGGAAGTTATGGCTGAAAACTTCCCAACTCTATTGAGAGAGATGGATGTGCAGATCCAGGAAGCACAGCGCACCCCAAATAGTATAAATCCCAACAGACCGACTCCAAGACATATACTTGCAAATTGTCCAATGCTCAAGACAAAGAGAAAATACTCAAGGCAGCAAGAGAAAAGAGAACCATCACATACAAGGGAAGCACAATAAGATTAAGTGCTGATTTCTCAGCTGAAACCATGGAGGCTTGAAGACAGTGGTATGACATAGTCAAAACACTAATAGAAAAAAACTTCCAGCCACGAATTCTCTATCCAGCAAAATTGGCATTCAAAAATGATGGAGAGTTCAAAATATTCACAGATAAACAGCAATTAAGAGAGTAAGTCAAGCAGAAACCAGCACTTCAAGAAATACTAAAGGAATCTCTACAAGTTGAAAGGAAAAAACAAGGGAGAGAGAGTTGGAAGAGAGTTTAAAAACAACTGAAAAGACAAAAAGAGAAACAAAACAACATGTGACATACATTAACCCAAAGAAAAAATGGCTGAAGTAAGAAATTCGTTACGAGTAATAACACTGAATGTTAATGGATTAAATTCACCAATCAAAAGACACAGATTGGCAGAATGGATAAGAAAATATGATCCATCTATATGCTGTCTACAAGAAACCCACCTTCGACCAAGGGATTCAAGGAGGCTGAAAGTGAATGGCTGGAAAACCATTTTACAAGCTAACAATAGCCAAAAAAGGGCAGGAGTAGCTATTCTAATATCAGACAAAATAGACTTTAAATGCAAAACCATTGTAAGAGACAAAGATGGACACTACATATTAGTAAAAGGAGTAATCTCTCAAGAAGAGAGAACAATCATCAACATTTAAGCACCTAATCGGGGTGCCTCAAAATACCTTCGGCGAACCCTGGAAAAACTAAGAGGAGAAATAAATTCCTCTACAATTATAGCAGGGGACATCAACACACCACTATCATCATTAGACAGAACATCAAGACAGAGAATCAATAAAGAAACTAAAGCACTCAACAATACATTAGAAGATTTGGACTTAATAGACATATACAGAACACTACACCCAAACACAGCGGGATTTACATTCTTCTCCAGTGCACATGGAACATACTCCAAAATAGACCACATGCTAGGCCACAAAACAACACTCAATGAATTCAGAAAGATTGAGATTATACAAAGTAACTTCTCTGACCACAACGGAATGAAGTTGGAAATCAATAAGGGCCAGAGAAACAGGTTAGGCACAAGGTTATGGAAGTAAAACAACACACTCTTAGACAAACAGTGGGTCAAAGAGGAAATTTCAAAAGAAATCAGTAACTACCTTGAAACTAATGAAAACAACAACACAACATATCAAAACCTATGGGATGCAGCGAAAGCAGTCCTGAGAGGGAAGTTCATAGCCATAAATTCATATATTAAAAAAGAAGAAAGAGCTAAAATTGAAGATCTAACTGCACACTTGGAGAAATTGGAAAAACAACAACAAACTAAACCTAAAGGAAGTAGAAAACAGGAAATAACCAAGATTAGAGCAGAACTAAATGAAATAGAGAATAAGAAAGCACTGGAAACAAAAAACAAAACTAAAAGCTGGTTCTTCGAGAATATCAACAAAATTGACAAACCCTTAGCCAGACTAACAAAGAAAAAGAGAGAACAGATGCAAATACATAAAATAAAGAATGAGCAAGGTGATATCACTACTGACCCCACAGAAATAAAGAGTATCATAAGAGGATACTTTGAAAAATTATATGCCAACAAGAATGACAATTTAGAGGAAATGGTCAAATTTCAAGAAACCCACAAACAGCCGACATTGATGAAAGAAGAAATAGATGAACTCAACAGGCCAATTACAAGTAAAGAGATAGACTCAGTCATTATAAACCTCCCAACTAAGAAGAGTCCAGGACCAGATGGCTTCACATCTGAATTCTACCAAACATTCCGGAAAGAGCTAACACCAATTCTACTTAAGCTCTTCCAAAAAATAGAAGTAGAAGGAATATTACCTAACTCATTCTATGATGCCAATATTACCCTAATACCAAAACCAAATGAAGATACCACAAGAAAGGAAAATTACAGACCAATTTCTCTAATGAACCTAGATGCTAAAATCCTTAACAAAATACTTGCTAATCGCATTCAACAACATATCAAAAGGATTATACACCATGACCAAGTGGATTTCATCACAGGTATGCAAGGATGGTTCAATATAAGAAAATCAATCAATGTAATACACCACATAAACAAACTGAAAGAAAAAAAAAATCACATGATCATCTCCATAGATGCAGAAAAAGCATTCGACAAAATACAGCACTCTTTCCTCATAAAAACACTACAAAAGATAGGAATAGATGGAGACTTTCTGAAAATGATAAAGGGTATATATGAAAAACCCAAAGCTAACATCATTTTCAATGGTGAAATCCTAAAAGCCTTCCCTCTGAGATCGGGAACAAGACAAGGATGCCCACTACCACCACTCCTATTTAACATTGTGTTAGAAGTACTTGCACGAGCACTGAGACAAGAAAAGGATATAAAAGGCATCCAGATTGGAAAAGAAGAAGTAAAAATTTCATAATTTGCAGATGACATGATCCTATACATAGAAAGCCCTGAGAAATCGACAACAAGGCTTCTAGAACTTATAAAGGAGTTCAGTAATGTTGCAGGCTATAAGATCAATGCTCAAAAATCACTAGCATTTCTGTACACCAATAACCAGCAAACTGAGGAGGAAATAAGGAAAAAAATACCATTTACCATAGTAAACAAAAGAATCAAATACCTAGGAATAAATTTAACTAAAGATGTAAAGGACTTATATACAGAAAACTACACAACACTGTTAAAGGAAATCAAAGAAGACTTAAATAAATGGAAAAATATTCCCTGTTCATGGATGGGAAGACTAAACATCATCAAGATGTCTATCCTACCCAAACTAATCTACAGATTTAATGCAATCCCAATAAAAGTCAACACTATATTTTTTAAGGAACTGGAAAAACTAACCACAAAATATATTTGGAGAGGCAAGTGGCCCCGAATTGCCAAAGATATATTGAAAAAGAAAAATAAAGTTGGAGGTATCACATTACCTGACTTTAAAACATACTACAAAGCTACAGTGATCAAAACTGCGTGGTATTGGCACAAGGATAGACCTACTGACCAATGGAACCAGATTGAGAGTTCTGAAATAGATCGTCGCTTATACAGTCATCTGATATTTGACAAGGCCACGAAACCCACTCAGTTGGGAGAGAGTGGCCTCTTTAACAAGTGGTGCTTGGAGAACTGGATATCCATATCCAAAAGAATGAGAGAAGAATACCATCTCTCACCTTATACAAAAATCAACTCAAGATGGATCAAAGATATAACTATAAGAGCCAAAACCATAAAAACCTTGGAAGATAATGTAGGGAAGCATCTACGGGACCTTGTAATAGGAAATGGTTTCATGAACTTCACAGCCAAAGCACGAGCAGCAAGAGAATAAATTGATAAATGGGATCTCCTCAAAATTAAAACTTCTGCACCTCTAAGGATGTTATTAAGAAAATAAAAAGGCAACCTACCCAATGGGAAAAAATATTCGGCAACCATATATCTGATAGGAGCTTAATATCCTGCATATATAAAGAAATCCTTCACCTTGAAAATAAAAGGACAACAACCCATATAAAAAATGGGCAAGTGACCTGAAAAGACACTATTCCAAGGAAGAAACACAAATGGCTCAAAAGCACATGAAAAAATGCTCAACATCACTTGCTATCAGGGAAATGCAAATCAAAACTACAATGAGATACCATCTTACACCCATCAGAATGGCAGCTATTAAAAACCAGGAGACACTAAATGTTGGAGAGGATGTGGAGGAATAGGAACCCTCATCCACTGCTGGTGGGACTGCGGCATGGTCCAGCCACTACAGTTTGGCAGTTCCTCAGAAAACTAGCAATAGATCTTCCGTATGATCCAGCAATTCCACTGCTGGGTATATACCCAGAAGAAGTGAAAACAAAAATACAAACAGATATATGCACACCAATGTTCATAGCGGCATTGTTCAGCATTGCCAAAAGTTGGAATCAGCCCCGGTGCCCATCAACAGACGAATGGATAAGCAAAATGTGGTACATACATACAATGGAATATTACTCAGCTGTAAGAAGGAACAAAGTGCTAACACATGGAATAACGTGGATGAATCTTGAAGAACTTAGGTTGAGTGAAGCTAGCCAGGCACTGAAGGATGAACAGTATATGACCTCACTGATCTGAACTGAGGTAAGTGAGCAGTCTCTGAGAACCATTGTCTGAAAGATAGGTTAACAAAGGAGAGTAAGAGAAGAGCAGGCTTTGAGCCATCACCCATATGGACATAATCTATGGTAAAGGGATAGAGTGTGGTTGCATGTTGGGGGATGGGGCAGATGAGTGATGGTGTTCCTGGGTTTGGTGGTGCAGCACTGGGGGGTGGGTGGATTAGGAAGGGCTGGTTCAAATCCCCAGGGCATATAACTGTGAATCTTGACATTCCATGGGTTGGGAGAGTGGGATATCATGGGCCCTGGGGGGCTGGGGAGAAGGGAACAGTCAAGATCTAATGGGTTTTTTGGTGGTCATGGGGAAGGTTTTTCATTACCTTACAGTAATGGACACAGGACATGGTAAATATCATCAAAATTATTAAACTGTATCATCTAAATTGTAAACTATACTGTAAATCACTGACAATGTTTAGTTGCTATATTTTGCTATCTGCATAACAGTTATAACAATGCTAACAACCAAAAAAAGGGGGGGGGAGTTAATATGGGGTGGGGAAAGGGATTTGGTATCTGGGAGTCTCCGGCACTCCGTGTGTGACTTTGCTGTGACCTAAAACTTCTTTGAAAATTAAATGAAAAATTGGGAGACAATGGGGATTGAGAGGAGGAAGGTGTCATGGCACACCAAACATCCGATAACACAGTGATAAAGGGAAGGAAAAAAGGGAAAAAAGAAAAGAGAAAGGAAAAAAACATGAATATATATATATATTTTAAAGGCATTTTTTGCCCATTTTTTGAATGTCCCAATCCACTAATTATATTTTATTTTGTTTTGTTGTTTGTTTGATTATTTGGTTTTTTTCCTTCTCTCTCTCTATTTTTTTTTCTTTTTCCCCTGAGTTTCCTTATGTTTGTCTCTTGCATGTAATCTTATCACACTTGTTTCTTTTTCCTAGTAAGTGTATTTGATTATTTTATGGGCTAAATGTTCATGGAGGATTTGGATCACAGAAGGATTACAATGGGTACTGCGGGGGATTATTGGGGGGGGGGGTGTCTGTGGGGGTTTCGTGGGAATTGGTTCATCTGAATATACATGAAAGATATACAAAATCATTCAAAGGATCGGGGGATGGGGTATGGTCACAATGGGTGGATGATCACACAATAAATGAGGGAATCTGAATTCCTAGCCTGGAGAGCTCTGCCACAGTCTCCAAGGGAGCAGCAAAAGTCCTCTGAGTATAGGGACAGTGCCTGTCAAAATAGGATGACCCACTGATGTTTTTTTTTTTTTTTTTTTATTGATGACTACCCTTGTGAGTCTTTGCTCTTGTAAATGAGACTTAGCCTGCAGATGTGGGGTGCCTAAGGGTTGCCACCTGAGAGCTTCCTTGTTGCTCAAATGTGTCCTCTCTCTAAGCCAAACTCAGCATATGATTGCATTACCTTCCCCCCAACGTGGTACATGACTCCCGGGGATGAGCCTCCCTGGCAACGAGGGATTAATACCAAGTGCCAACTGGCAGCTTTGCACAGTGGCAGTATCGTAGCCAATGAGGTTTATCCGAGGTGCGATTATTGCGAATTGAAAACTTTTACCAAGTGCCAACTGGCAACACAACTGGAAAAAGACCTTGAATAAAAGGGGGAAATAGTAAAGACAAATGAGTTCAAGTGGCTAAGAGACTGCAAAGAGAGTCAGGAGGTCATCCCAGAGGTAACTCTTACGCACACCTCAGTAGGAGCTCATAGAACATCTAAGTGCCTATCACCCCAATCAGTGGGGTTCCTGAGAGCTCCGGAGACACCCTGGTCCTATATAAGGGGGGATAGCCCCAGAGACTGATGCCTTATCAGTGGGTTCTATTTTGGAATCTGTGCTCCTGAGAGTGACAGAATTAGACTCAAATAAGTCCTCCTTGCACATGGTTCACCAGTCCCTTCTATTCAAACCTATATGTGATGCTGGAGTTTTTAGGTATACTTCCAGAGACTGGAGCCTCCCGCCTACCTATGTGCCAGGTGTGCATGAAATCTAGGTGGAGCTACAATTCCTACCCTACAGCTCAATGGACTCATCCAAGTCACCTGGTGAGGAGACAACGATGGGCAATGGCCATCCCAGGGAATGGAGAGGGCCTGCATCTGTAGGCAGGATCATCCCACCCACCATATCCATGGGAAATAAGCCCTCTCTCACTTGGAGTTGGAGTGGACATCACCATCCCAGTCCTCTCTGGTTTGGGGGAAGAACTATGGACTAGAGTGGACTTGATGGTATTCTCTTGTTCACATATGGTGATTCTAGCAATGCAAGAAGTTGTAACAATGAGGTGGAACCAGTGGCCATTTGACACTTTTGGGGTACGGAGGGGATGAGCGGTTGAAATACAGGGGCTTCTTTGGGAGTTGGAGGTTGTCCTGAGTACTGTTGTGGCAACGGATGTAGGCCATTTTAAATCAGCACACACCACTCAGAACTGTGTGGGAGAGAGTGTGGTCTACAGTGTGAACTGTGGTCTATGGTTGGTGGCAAGGCTCCAGGATGTGTAAGTTCATTGAGGGTGGTGGGCCACACTTGTGGGAGATGTTTGTGTGGGATGTGGTGGGAGGTGTGGGAGGTGGGCAACATGGGAATCCCAGTGGGTTCCGTGTAATATTTTGGGTAATCTAAGCACCTCTTAAAATATATGTATATATATATAACACATTTTTGTAAGCAAATACACATATATATATATTTAAAAAAAATAAAATAAACTGCTTGATTCTAAAAAAAAAAAAAAAAGAATAATTATAATGGTCCATTTTTTGTAAATGTCTTTTAATGGTTTGAGAAAGTTTCTTCTCTACCTTGCTCATTGATAATACTCAATTAAAAGGATATTGGATTTTAAGGGAATTTTTCCTTGTATATTGAGATGATCATTCAGTTTTCCTTTTTCTATTTATTTAATGTGTTACATTATTTGGTTGAGGCAAGGTAAGTGAATCTTGAATCCATTGGGGAAAATGCCATTTTTATGACATGTAAGTGTTTTTATATGTTACTGGATCTTTCTATCTGGTATTTATTTGAGGATATTGTCCATATATTTATAAGAGAAATTGATATCACAATTTGGGAATTATTTTGATTAATTCCTCTCTGAATGATATATAGACTACATCTATGATGCTATACTCACCTTGACTTTTCTTTTTGGGCAGTTATGGTTTTATTGATAAAATCATTTGTTGTATGTCTATCAAGAGGACATATTCATTTATTTTGGAAACATTTCATCATATTATGTATTTATAGGAATTTTTCCATTTCACCTAAGTTTTCTCAAATATTTTGGCACATCATTATTCAAAATGTTCCTTTCAATAATTGTCATTTCTGTTATGCCACCCTCTCATTAGTAATTCTAATAATTCTGGAAATTCTACTATTTCAAATATATACTTGAACATGTCTAGATGTATTTATTAAAATTTCATTTATTATTCTCTTCATCTCCAGAATTTTCATTTGATTTTTTATAATCTCTGTCTCTTTATTGATATTAATTACTTGGTACAATGTTACTAATATATCTTCCTTTATCAAGTTTTGCACTTGTGAAAACATTTATAAAGACTACTTAAATAATTAATCTGTTGAATATGATATATGAACGTTCCTAAAAGTAGTTTCTGTTACATGCATTTTTCAGTGTATGGGTTATATATTTATGCATTTTTGTATATCTTGTAATTTTGCATTGGAAACTGAACAGTCTGGGTAATATATTGTAGCAAGTCCAGATGCTGCCAGTCTTCCCCTTGCACTTGTTCCTTGCCTCCTTACTTGTTTAGTGACTGGTTGGAATAATTTAGCAAAGTATCCCTGCACCACTGTGTTAAGTCTCTGATAGTTTCTTCAGGGAAGTGAAGATTTGGTTATTTCCACAGTCCTCCTGGAATGACAGCTCTACTGGTAGTCCCTCTTCAAATGGCCATACCTCACTGGTATACATAAATGATTGTTGTGTAATTGCTCTATTTTTTACAACTATACAATGCGGTCTAAATATTTCTACAATACAATCTAATCAAAATTTGGATGCTTCTGAGGGTTAGTGATGAGGTCAGCGCTGGGTGTTTTTTCTAAGCCAAGAGGTCTCCTCTCAGCTGTCTCATTCTCCACTTCTCACTTGTAAATTCTCTGGTCTTCAGTTTAGCCTGTGTCTTCACTAGTCCACCATTCTTCTGCTAATTCCCTTCCACATAATGCCCAATGTTTGTGAGGATGTTCTGAAGTTTAAACTGCTCCCAACTCTCTTCAAAGAATTCTGCAAAGATCTTTTATGAGAAATCTAAAGCTGGGGCTTTGAGTATGAAAACCTCACTCTGAGAAAAAAACCCGTTCTAGGAAGTGAGTATTTGGTGAATAAGGGGGAACAGATGGAGGTCCTCTAGGTTTGCCACTCCTTACTTGGATTCAGTCTCATGAACCAAATAGGGATATTTTCAGGGGCCTTACCCAAGATTATGTCTCAATTCCCTGATTGGGGGATGAGCAAAAGAAGGAAGCACCACATCTTGATCACACTCACTCAGGACTCAACCTCAGAAACAGCATTTGGGTCAAGTTGAGCACTGCTGATGTCCTGCTCTTCCTGAGAAGAAACACCTCCTATGGACTTTTACTTATTTAGATTCTTTCACCCAGTATAGATATACTAATTCATTCTTATGTTATTGTGTATCAGGTGTCCAATAATTTAAACAGTAAATAGTATTTCAGTACATCCATATGCCTAAATTTGTTTATTTCTTAACCAGCTCATTGGTATTTTTGTTGTTTCCAATTTATTTGTAATCTAATACTCATTGTGGCCACATAGATTGCTGAGAACAATTTTGTTCTTATTCTTACAAGAACAGTAAAAAATAAGAGCTCTAGAAGAACCACAAATTTTCAAATGTACTCAACATGGAACAAATTTATGTCACAGAGCTAAGGAAAATTGTAAAATTTGAAGAGAATTTGAAGAGAATGAAGTGTTAAAAATGAGAAGTAGCACCCACACTAAAACCTAGTGGGGGCAAGTGTTGTCAGATCACACATAAGTTTGTAAGAAGATTAAACTAGTAATTGTTAATAAATTTCTAAACTCTGAGTGTGATAAAGTTGCTAGCGTGAATCTCACAGGGGCCATATCCATAAAATCTTGCAGGCTTTTTCTCCAAAATTAGGGAGAATACACCAAAAAGCTACACAGAACAACAACAACAAAACAAATAATAGATTATGTCCCACTGGTGTTTAGAGAGAGGGACACCAACTATTGTAGAAATGCACCCACAACCACCTCCTTAGTTCCACTACAAAACAAAAACAATTATTCTGCTTGGGAAGAGCAATTGAAACAATATCCAATGGGCACTGGTGGGATCCAATAGAAGGTGGAAGGAGACAGAGTTCATCATGGAATGAATGTCTGGAAGGGTCCTCCCCACTTCACTAAGGAATAAAAGCCTTAACCCACAGATGGAGTTCTCTGAAATAGGCCACTAAAGACAATGCAGCTTAGTCAGCAATATCTAGGAAAATACACACTCTACCTCAGGGAGGGACATAAATACGTGACAGGCCAAGCATTGCCTCATAAGGTGGGACAGGGGCACTTGGATGATATTCCCATCACTCTCCATCCTGCTCATTTCCCAGCCTCTCCCCTGACATCTACTATTCAGAGAGTACAATAGACAAGAAGCTAGGTAAGCTTCAGGAGCCTGTCATGTTCTGAAAGTGTTTCCCTGCAGCTGCACTGGGTCCTATAAATGTACTTGAGCCTGCACAACTGGGAACATAAACTCTATTTTCTTAACACAAGTCACACTGATGAGAAAGCTGTTTCCCACATGAACATGCAGAGCATGGAGGAGGGTCTTGGAGGCATGCTCAGCTTCACAGAATGTGCTGGAACATGAAGTCAAACACACATCTGAGTAGGTCTGTCCTCCCTGTCAGTACCCTTAGGTAAGCTCTGCCTTTTGAAGCCTGTGGGTCTGCAGGAAGGATTAGGTTGTCACAAGTTCTTTCTGATGACCTGACCTGCTACACAGAGGAGTAGCATGATGGCATCAGTTCAAATGTGCATTCACCATCTGTCTTGCAAAAAAAAATGGCTGAGTGAGGGCAAGATCCTGCTTGAGTGAGCTTTTTTTTGGAACCCAGAGAGCAGGAGGCTTCAGGTCATCAATCTGGAGAGAGCGGGACAAAGAGAAATTGTTCAAGGTAAAACCTTGAGTATCTTCCCCTGGATTCTTAAAACTGCACGACAGCTAAGCCCCACTCTCAAGGCAAACCTGCTGTGAGCCCTTAGTCCTGACTCCTGCTGACCACACAGCAGGAGGGAGCATTCTCTAAGAGTGGGAGGGTTCTGACAAATGGTGGAGAGGGGGTTGCTTTTGTGGGTTTTGTTGCCTGGAACCCCTTTGAGCTTTGAGGAACATACCAGCCAGCTTGAGGTGGCACTAGGAAGAGGGGAGAGGTGAACCTGCTGAGGCAGCCCCAAACCTGGGTTAGAGAAACTTGGCCTGAAGAGGGTGGAATCAGGCAATTGACTAGTCCCATTCTGAAAAGTATCAAAATTTCAACTCTCCTAAGGGAGGCGGGCAGTAGGAAGTGCTTAATAAGCATCCAAGAGCCTATTTAGGGTCCCTTGGGAGGAGGGGCATCTGGAAGAGGGTTGAGAGTCATTTTTCTGCAGTGAATTCAGTCACCAGATTCCCATCTGAATTTCAAAAGGGAACTCAACCTGACTTGGAAAGAGTAGGGGGGATCTGCTCATGCAGGTGCAGGCTGTTGCACCTTGCTGTCCTGGGAGAGAAAGTGATAAAAATAGAAAGCAGGTAGGCACAGAGAGTCTACTAATCTGCAGGAATCTATCCAACTGCAAAGAGTCAACCTGCCCAGGGGAAAGTGACTGGATAAACTTTATGAAGAACTAACTGATCCAGTAAAAAGTTTAACTGTTAGAAGGAGATTCATATTATATTTGTTAAAAACATTTGATGATGTTAAGGGAAAAGAATATATGATAAAAGATTGGTAAGGTATGAAAAAAATTAAAGAAAGGCATTAATTAACTACAAATGGTTCAGGAATTCTATTTGGATTAAAAATTATATATTCTGAACCTGCATTTTTATCTTATATCTATTATACACTGAAGAGTTGTGTGAATGATACAATGATGGCATTTTATGTAATAGAATCATAATTTATAAAGGCCTTAATATAAGTGCAAGAGACAAGTCTTTGAAGCCACATGGGATACAGAAAACAAAGTAAGGCACTTGGGTTCTTCTCCTAGAGAGGGTCAGGTTTTCCAATTTCTTGTTCCAGTTGAGAACACGAGGCTCCCACATAATGGAGGGTGGGTGATTATTTTTTTCTGGGCATTCTCAGAAATTTGAGTTAAGTTGAGGGAAATAAATTCACAGAGATGGTCAATGTAATTGTTGTTCACAGTTTCTAACATATTTGCAAGACAAGACTAATTCCCACAATTTACATAAAATTTTATAGAATATATATGTATCTATTTAAATAGATATATTTAGTAATATAAAAAATCAGTTCTGAGATTGAATCTTGCATTCATCATAAGAACAATTTAGAAAAGATGCAATGGCTCTCCTCCGGGGGTTACATGTTGAGAAACAAGAAGAGGTAACCTAAGGCAAGGATAGGAAACTCCTCCCCAGCCTCCCTCTGAACTTATATCTGGGGTTGGACACTGTGCATCCCCTTGTGGTCATGAGCTTCCGCTTCAGTTCAGCCACCTCCTGTGACCTGCAGGGGAGGTTTTTGTCAGGCTCATAATGATTTTCCCTCACTGTGTCTCTCACATAATAATACCTGGCAGTGTCCTCAGTCCTCAGGCTGCTCAGTTTTAAATAAACTTCATTCTTGGAGGTGTCCCTGGTGATGCTGAGTCGAGAATGAAGAGCTGGGTTATGGTTTGTGCTTACACTAGGTGTTTTCCTACTGACCCACTCTAGCCCCTTTCCTGGAGACTGGCAGAGCCAATGAATATTATAGTCAGTTAAAGAGAATCCAGAGGCTTTGCAGGTGAGCAACAGGGTCTGTGGGGGCTTCACCAGGCCAGGTCCTGACTCCTGCAGCTGCACTTGGGACAGGACACCTGTGGACAAGGAGAACCACAGTGAGTCCTGTGCTCAGAGGAGCATCCCCACTACCTTCATGTCTGAATCCTGAGACACTCACATCTGGGAACTGCCACCAGAAGGAAGAAGAACCACAAGGTTTTCATGTTCTTCTGGATGAGGACCATGAGGCCCAGGAAATGTTTTCCAGACTGAGGAGAATCCTGATTTTCAGTAAATTTTTGCTCTGGTTTCATCTGCTCACCCATGTGGTGATTTGCATTGGGAGGCAACTTTGCAAGTAAAATGAAAGGGGATGATGGGAGGTACTTGTCTTAGAAGAACTCTTGGAGAAGGATCCTGAATGAGCCCTTGGATAACACAATTCTCTCCCCAGAGTTCTCCTCACCAAACCCAGGTCCCTTTACTTGCAGACAGATAATGTGTTTAATAGGAAGTCAGATGTGGCCAGGGATCAAGATTGGCTCTGGGAATGTGTTCATTGTGCCCCTACTCCAAAGGATTATATATATGTATTTGTGTGTATCTGTATACATACATTTCAATTATATATATGGAATATATAATATGTATATAATATATACTATATATATATATATTCCTTAACAGTGTTGATTGTAACAGATTCTGGTTGATTTTTCAGTTAAGTGGAGTAAATGATGTTTGGCACCACTTTCTCCAATTTGCTGATGTCATTCTTTTGTTGTAACTTCATGTGAGAAATATAAGTTGTCAGAGCTGTTATATAATTTCATTACCCTATTAGTGGTATAATCCCTTCTGGGAGCTAGAAAGGACCTGTGTGTGCCCTCCGCTTTGACCACCATGACTGTCCAAGCACCACTTTCCTGGTCCTACCCTTGATATGTCACACATGTGCCAGTGGGGCAGGTCAGCCCCACTCACAATCAGTCTCCTTATCTGAACATTGATGGGTTTTGCTTCACTCATCTCTGAATACAACTTTCTAACTAATCATATCATGAAAAGCACATGAAAGCAGCATATTTCAACCTGGATGATCAATAATATTAATTAAAGATTAAATAATAAATTTAGGAAGACCTTCATCTCTGGCCTGGTTCCAAGTTATTGAGGCAGCAACATGAGGTGAAAAGGAATTGGTCTGAGCACTAAAGTCTTCAATACCTATAGCAGGATTTGGGAACTCAGGGGAACACCATAAGGCATATTCCAAGGTTAGGATATGGTACATGAGGCTTTCAGGAACTCCATGCATGGAGGTGCCATGAGGGGACATGAAGGCAGGAAAATGAAATCCACATGTGGTGTGAATTTTCTAACTGTTAGGATACTGTGATGAAGGTTAATATGCATTTTCATGGGTGACATATTTCCACATCTCATCTCCTGGTTTGTTGCATTGATTGTAAGGAAGGCATTTGGTTATATTTATTTACATGGATAAACTTCTGGGTATATTGTTTATTTCACATAACATTATAGCTTTTATATATCAATGACATTACCAAATTTAAATGCATTAATGAAATTTCACTGACCTTCTATCTTAAGCCACATAGCACAATCAAGACCAGGTTTATCTGATCCTCCTCATGAGATGACTAGAGAAGTCCTAAGAAGAAAACCCAGATGCTGAAAAGTAGCACCATTATACACTCCTGCACATGCTCCTGGTCCAGTCCCCTAGACTACACACTGCTTTTGACCCCAGCACTTGTCCCTGGCTCTGGCCCTGAACTTGGTGGTCCTGAGCTCCCTTGTGCCTGCCCCTCATCTTGGTCCTTTGTATAAGTGCTTCTGACTTTCATTTCTCCCTGTCCTGACTCCTTGGCTCCCTGGTCTTGAGTGTCTCCTCCACCTGGCCTTGACTTCAGTGTTGATCTCTCCTTGCAAAATTCTAGTCCTGGCCCCTGGAATCCATGTTGCTGAGTGCCCCCTGCACCTGCCTTGGCTCTGGAGGTTAGGCTCCATGGCCCCAAGATTTTCCTATACCTGCCCCAGGTCCTGTCCTCTGGACTTGGTAGTGTTGAGCACCCCTGCACCTGTCCCTGATCCTAGCTGGTCTCAGTGGCCCAGACCTTTCTCTGGTTCATATCCCTGGACTCAATGATCCTGAGCTCCCCTTGCACCTGCCCTGTACCTGCACCATAGCTTGCTGATCACAAGCTTCCCCTCACTTGCCCCTTGACCTCATCCTTGGTCTGCATGTACTTGACTTCTCCTTGCATGTAACCTGGTCCTGGCTTCTGGGGTTGGTATTCATGAGAGTCCCCTGCAGTCAGTCCTTTTTGTCTGCAGGGAACTGTAGACCTGAACTCCTACATGCTAACCACTATTGTAGGTCCCACACAGAATATCTTATTTGGTGTTGAGCATTCAAGTTGTTGGGTGCAGGTGGCAGCTAGAACCATCCTTGTCAGGCATCCTGGCCTGACTACAGTTGTGGTCAGTACGGCTGCTGTAGCTGGCCAGTGTCTGCAGCCCCATGTCACCTCCTCTGAGTTTCAATAAAGCCCATGGGCTTCAAAGCTGCTTCCTCTGCTCTCAGCTGCTGGACTCTCCAAGTGTACACAGTGCACTAATTACTGGTTAGGGTCAGAACTACTGATAAATGAGAGAGAAGGGGAAACACCAACTCTTAGAGGAAACTTCTGCCTTTACCTGCATATGATCTTGGAGCTGTGGGGTCCTGAGTCCCACTGGAGGCCATTCTTCAAGGGAGGTTTGAGTCTGGGTTCACCCCACCTCCCTTCACTGTGTCTCACTCAGTTACACATGACCATGTCATCAGCTCATAGACTGTCCATTTGCAGACAGAATTTGTTCTTGGCATTTTCTTTGAAAAGATGGTCATGTACTTCATAGAGTCAGCAGAGTGTCCTATCTTCATTCCATCACTCCAGAATCCTTGTGCAACTCTGTTGGAAACAGCCCATCTTGTAGTTACTGAAGGTGAATCCACAGGATGTCCAGGAGAGTCTCAGAGTCCCCCTAGATATTACCCAAGTCTCCCCCAGACACCACCTTCTACATCCCACATTGAACACCTTCAGAAAACTGTCACACAAAAAGTCAATCTTCCTTTCACTAATATACACTCACATACTCAATATTTACTTGTAAACATTAAGTTCCTTTTAAACTTGCAATAATATAAATCCATCTAAGCTCAAATTCCATGGTGAATTGTCTCTGTTAGGTTCCCATCCATGAATGCAAACACCTGCAAATGCCAGGCCTGGGGGTCCTCTTCCAGAGCTAGAGGGTCAGGCTGGGTTGTTTTTAATCAGGAGAGCAAGGAGCCCAATCTTCATTTCCTCCTACCATATAGGAAGGACAGGCATTGAATGCCTTCAGAGAAGACAGTGCCCAGAGCAGATATGAGAGTCCTGGGCAAATTGTGTGGCAATGATAACATTCAGGGAATTGTGCTTTCTTATTATATGATTGTGCTGATCTAAACTCTTAAACCAACCATTTTATTTCATTATTACAAAAGCACACTAAATGGAAATAATTATTATTATGTCCATTACACAGATGTAAAAGTACAAACAGAATAAAAGAAGAGTTGAGTGGCATGCTTGTGAGCACAGATCTGGTAAGTGTGAGCCCATGTCTAGATCTTTGCTACATAACACTGGACCCAAATTCCTTTCTGAACCAGCTACAGGACAGAGTGTAACAAGCCTAGCAACATTTACACCCTCCACACACACCTTAGTATAATGAAAACCAATTGTGTTGTGGCTGCATTCTTTATTTTTTTAACTTTTGAAAAAAGTTTATCATTCACATATGAAAATACATACACTGTAAATGTATAGTAAAATTTGTGAATTTATAAAACAAACATGTATATCATCATATAAGGCTCCCATGCATCTTCCCACCACTAACACCTTGCATTGTTGTGAAACATTTGTTACAAACTATGAAAGAAGCTCTTTCATAATAATTTAAAAAATCAATTATATTTCAATTGCTAAAAAGTCTTAAATTTGCAACTATCAATTTTTAGTTTTTTGTCTTATTTCTGTTTCATTTTAACTTTCTGTCTTCCTCCTCCTCTGTGGATGATTTTAAAAGCAGTGTTTATTTTGTATGCTATTTCAGATTTTAACCTTAAGTTTGCACCATAGATAGCACAAAAAAGAAGAATGAAAATTGCAAAGATGATCTTCTGCTCAGGATGGGACTTAATGATAATAAAGCAGGAATGATAATTTGCATATCATTTTAATTATCATTTTTAATATTTTAATATGTAATTTATTATTAAGATACAGATGAGGGGAGTAGATGTGGCTCAAGCAGTTGAGCACTTGCTTCCCACATGGGAGGTCCTGGGTTTTGTTCCTGGTGCCTCAGTTTTGAAGCTAGGAAATGTCCAAAACTGAGATAATATCAAGGTGATGCTTTCTCCCCAAAGGCTGTGGCATTCTGGGTCTGGGTGCCAGTGATCCTTGGTTCTTGGCTTTTCTGTCACATGGCAGTACATATGGCAGCATCTTCTTTCTCTTCTAGCCTCTGGCTGCTCTCTGTGTGGCTGCATTCTAGTGTTTACCTGAGTAATGTAGAGAGGCCCAGTGTTCAGGAATTTTTTTCAGGAGACTCTGACACATCATGTGTCATTATTTATGTCTCCCCTTCTCCCTTCTTACCAATATATCTACTTTTAAAAACAGATCATTTGGGCTTAATTGATATATGATTAGACATGTATATTTAAAGTATTACATTCTTTACTTTCATACGTGTGTACCCATGCAACTAGCACCAAAATCAAGATAATACAAAAATCTAACCCTACAAGTTTATTCTTGTCCCTCTGTAATTCCTCCCCCAACTCTTCCAAAACCTCACTGTGTCTCCAGATAACTACTGATCTTCTTTACATTACATTGTATTAGTTTATATCTTCCAGAATTTATATAAATTGAATCATAAAGTATGTGCTTTTCTTTCTTTACCTTCTTTTACTCAGTATAATTTTGGTAATCCACCCATACTGTTGTGAGTCCCAAGCATTTGTTATTCTAATGTTGAGTAGTATTCCTGTTATTCCAATGTATGCATATACCCCAAAGCATTTATCTACGCACCTGCTGATATATATTAGGACTATTTCAAGTTTCTAGCTGTTAGAAAGAAGCCTGATACTCAGGAAAAAATGCTTCTATTGTTCCTACAAAAACAACAAGAACAGAAACTGGAAGAACTGCAAATTACCCAACTGAGTTCAACATGCCAGGTAATTGAAGTCACTGGACAAACAACAGACTTGTAAGCTAGAGAGAGGCAGATGCCTGCAGGGAGAAATAAGACATAAGCCTTAGCTTACCTGGAGGAGATGCCCACAGATGGTGACTTACTTTAGTGAAAGATCAAACTAGAATGTGCAATCAGTTTCTAAAGACAGTGTGTGGTCAAGCCATAAGAGTGTGGATCTGCTAACAGCCACATATGCAGATGGATTCCTTCAGTTTTGCAGAGTTTTTTTCTCCAGGATTAGGGATAATCTACAAAAAGGACCCTGCCTTCCTGTGGTGGTGCTGCTTAGGGGAGAGGAACAGTAGCCACCGCTAAAATGCACTGATACCCACCTCCCCTAGCTCCATTGCAGATGGAATAATTAATCAGAAACTGTACCCTACAGGTGAAATCCTATAGAAATAAAGAAGGGAATAGATTTAACACTGAAACTTTCTAAGTACTGCCTCTGTTTTCACACAGAAATAAAAGCCTTAAGGAAAATCATTCCAGTTCCTGAAAGGAAGAGATGGGAAAAACAACGACATTCTGTGTTCAGGAGCAGTAATTCATGCTAGTCTCAAAACTGCCTCTGACTAGGAGGGATGGGGACACATGGACAGCCACATCCAGACCCAGTTCACAAGGCCTGTGTAAGGAAGTTTCGATTAGAAGATCAGAGAATACACCCCTAGGCCCAATCTGCTCCACCACAGGGACAACCATCAAGTTAATATGAGGGTGGCATTCACCTGGGAGAGCTGAAAGGGGTGAATTCTTTCTGCAGATAACACAAATAAAAGATCCCATGCCAAAGAGGCAGAGAAAAACAAATTATCACTAGAGAAAAAACTATCATTTTTGTACCCTGAGCAAAAAAGAAATTCAACTCAGGTAGACATGGTGACAGTAAACTCCAAGTCAGCTCTGATTACATTTATGGAATCCCCACAATAAAGGCCTAGCAGAAGGTAGGGTGAGATCATATCAAATCAGGAAAAAATGAATTATAGTAAAACTTAATAAACAAGAAAATAAAACAATACAACAATATCTACTATCTTATGCAATATGTCTAGTTTCAACAATAATTTTAGGGTAAATCAAAGAGCAAGAAAGCAGTTTTAATGTACAAACTATTAGAATGAGCAGAGTATGTGATCCAGATCCTGGAAGTAGAATATATAAACAAAGAATTTAATATCATGATGATTAATATGATGGTATTCTTTTTTTTAATTTGCAAAAGCTGATAAAACATGTGAAATAGTTGGCAATGTTACCTCCTTTTTATAGATGTCAGTCTTCAAGCAGAAACATAGGGGTATGGTATTGATGTGCCCAAGAGCTCATATCTGGTGAGGGAGAGCTCCAGTGTCTGAGCCAGTGCTCCTCAACCTTGGACATGACTGCTCCCCTTATATTCTAGTATTTACTTAAAGAACATATAGATTACCAGGGTTCATGCAGATGAATTTGTAAGAGTCCCTAATATTTCACATGACATTACCTTTCTTTCTATTTCTTTTTCTGTGAAAATACATTCATGTGCTTATTTTGCAAGAGCCTTATTGGAGTACAATTTAAATGCAATAAACTGTTTAAATTTATTGTTTCCAGTTTCATAAGTAATGACAGATAACATACCTATTAATCATAACCACAATCAAGATAGTGAACAAATCCATCAGCCTCTAAATTGCTTTAAATAATAACTAATTCCTCCTCAAAACCATTCTCTCCACTTACTCTGTCTGAAGGCATCTACTGATATTATTATTTTTGTTCAGTCTGCATCTTCTAGAATTTATATAAATTGAATTGTACAGTATGTACTTTTTTTTTTTTAATTTATTTTTATTGTGGGTAAAAATCAAAATTCTCACAATACAGAGTACTGTTGTGGTAACAGATGTAGGTCATTTTAAATCAGCACACACCACTCAGAACTGAGTGGGAGAGAGTGTGGTCTACAGTGTGAACTGTGGTCTATGGTTGGTGGCAAGGCTCCAGGATGTGTAATTTCATTGAGGGTGGTGGGCCACACTTATGGCAGTATGTACTTTAGTTTCCATCTCTCAGAATAATTATTTGAGATTGCACCATTGTTAGTGGGTATAAGGCAATCATTTATTTTGATGCTGAAAGATTTCCCATTGTTTACTTATAACACAATGTATTGATCTATTCACCTCTAGAAACTTGGGAAGTTTCCAGCTTTCAGTTTGTACAGGAAAAAACTGCTCAGTTTGACTACATAGGAATCTGAGAAATGATTTCCTTTATATTTATAACATTTAGAAAGCTGGAGGAACTGAAATTTTTAGAAAAATCTTTGATGAAATAGACAATTATTCTAACTAAATACTACTTACAAAAAAGCCACTTTAAATTTAAAAGAATGAAAGGGTAATATGTAATATTTGGATACATATATATATACCATGAAAATATGGAACAAAAGAAAATTTGAGTCTCAATAATATTATTTTTGGACAAAGTAGAGTTACCCAAATAAAGATTATTAGTAATAACAGTTGATATCACATAGTCACAAGGGATTTATTCTCCAAATCCCAATTTATGGAACTGATAACTGAAATAGACAAATGCACATTATAGTTGGAAACATCAACATTCCAGTTTCAGCAATTTTTCAATATCTAGGAAGCTAATAATGGCAAACATGGATAATATAAGCAGAATTTTCAACCTCCCTGATGTAATTGCTGTTTAAAGTATAATCCACTGAAAAACAATATAATATACAAACTTACACTAGCCAGAAGTGATTAGGAGATGTCATAGCTAAATCTATTGTGGTGTCCTACATTGGATCTATGTACAACAATGAAAACATTATCATTGATATGACCTGGCAAACCCCTTTTAGGTAATTACCCAATATAATATAAAACAGGGACTCAAACAGATATTTACACACTAATATACATATGGTATTATTCAAAATTGTCAAAAGTTGGAAACAATCCATATACTTATCAACAGATGAGTGGGTAATCACCATGTGATATACACATACAGTGGACCATTATTAGGCTATAAAAAGAAGTGAAGTTCTGATACATGCTACAACATGTTTGAAACTTGAAGGGACCATGCTGTATGAAATAGGCCAGGCAAAAGATAACAAATATTGTATGATCTCAGTTATATGAAATAAATATCCTATCCAAATTGACAAAGCCAGAAACTAGAATACAGTTTAAAAGCATTTGTGTAGGGGTGGGAAATGCGAAGTTTATGCTTAACTATAATGGAGTTTCTGTTTGGTGTGATGGAAAAGATTGGAAATGGATGGTGTTGATTGTGGTACTACATTGTGAATGTAATTAACACTATGGAATTGAATAATTGATAATGGAAAAAGAAAATTTCAGGTTGTTTGTATGTGTGTATATATATATATATATACATATACTACTAGAATATAACACAAGAATAAAAATTAACCTATATATATGCAAACTATGGACTATAGATAATAGTAAAATTATAATAATAATGTTTAATCAATTCTAAGAAAGTCACCATACTAATGCAAAATGTTAATAATGGGGAAAAGTGTGTGACTGAGGAGGTATATGGGAACTAAGAATTATTTGCACTTTTTTTCTGTAAACCTACAACTGCTTTAATAAAAAATAATTTTGAAAGGATATTAGTAGAAAATGATACAAATGCAATATCTGCAGTTTGGTAAATACAAGTGTACCAATATTAATTTCTTAATTAAGACAAGTGTATCATGGTTATGTAATATGTTACCATTAGGGAAAATTGAGATAGTGTATTTGTATTTTCTTTGAAATTTTCATGTAAATTGAACATTAGTTGAAATTTTAAAAGCATATGTAAGATAAAAACACTACCATCAAAAATAAAATCACCTTAGCCATACTGGGTTTCAAAATGGCATTGGTTTAGGAGGGCAATTGCTGACTCACTCTCTGAGGATGGTCAATTGGGGACAGGGTCCTGCCCAAGGGCCTGTGCTGGGGGTGCACAGAGCAAGACCTTTGGGGACATCACTCTGGAGGGAGCTGGATGGTGCAGATTACTCAGGAAGAATTCATGAGATTTCTCCATGCCTGTGGTGGTAAACACAGATGGCTGAGCCCCACCCTCAGGGTAAAAGGCTGGTTTGAGCTGTGGCTCCATCTGGCAACCCGGTGAGAGGGAGCATTCTCCGAGAATGGGAGGATTCTGGTGGAGGGTCGAGAAGGCTGTCCTTTCTGTGGATTTTGCTGCCTGGAACCCCTTGCAGATTTGGGGAACAAAGTAGCTGGGTTGAAGCAGGACCAGGCTGAGGGGAGTGGTGAATCTGCTGAGGAAGGTTGATTTACCTAGCTTCCCAGGGATATGCATCAACCCCCACCAGCAACCCCATTAGAGGGAGCATTCTCCAAGAGTGGGAGGGCTCTGACAGAAGGCGGAGAGCGGTTTCCTTTCTGTCAATTTGGCTGCATGGACCCCCTCATAGCTTTGGGAAGCAGATAAGCTGGCTTGAAGGAGCACCAGGCTGAGGGGAGAGGTGAATCTACTGAGGAAGCCTGATTTACCCAACAGCCTGGTGACACTCAAGCTTGGCTCCAGAGGAGGTGGAGTCAGCCAATTTTATCATTCTGCACTGACTAGCATCAGAGCTTCAGCTCCCCTGGGGAGGCCAGGAAGTGGGAAGTGCTTGGTTAGTGTCCATGAGACTAGTTTGGGTCCCCTCAGTGAAGGGAGTGGTCTAGAAGAGGACATATTTTGGGTCCCTTATTTTGCCAAAAAAAAAAAAAAAAAAAAAAAAAAAA
>JAKSZT010054581.1:4047262-4171359 GCA_026826555.1 Tolypeutes matacus
AAAAAAAAAAAAAAAAAAAAAAAAAAAGAAGAAGAAGAAGAAGACAATCACTTAAAAAATAAAAAATGAAATTTTCCTTTTAATTTAGTTTAATAGCTAAAATCTGCCTCAAAACCTGCATATAGAACCTTGCAGGGCAATTGATCAATAAATACAAGCAGGTTGAGAGGTTCCACAAGGGCCCAAGAAGGAACACTGTTCTTCCTTAGATTTGTTTGACTGTTTGCTTGTGTGGTTGTTTGGGTTTTCTCTGTTTATTTGTTGTCCCTTGCTTTTCTTTCCTCTTTCCTCCCCCCTTCATCTTTCTTTCTTTCTTTTTTAATTAGGTGCTGCTAGCTTGTCTCTTCTTTGCTATGCTTCTTTTTCAGTGATTTCCCATTCTCTGTCTATATTGATTTTGTATTCCAAACTATCTCTTATACTTCCTTCATCTTTCTGCCTTCTGCTTTGCTGTGGCTCTTATATACCACTTTTTTTCATATGCCCACAACTTAAGGGTGTCAATTTCTATTCTATCTATTTTGTTTTCTTCTTTTTTTATTAATATTAACTTTTTTTTCCAGACCTTTCTTTACTCTTTCTCTCCCTCCTCATAATTCTAGCCTTCCATATATATTTGGCTTCCCAGTCCATTGTAGATTATCCACTTTTTCCCTATTACTCTACACTGCCTACATGAGTTAAATATTCATTTTTCTAAGTCTTATACAGCCCCTCCTCTAACTTTTATCAATATTACTATTATCCTTCTTCCTTTCTCACATCTTTCAATTCCTCTGGCCCTAATCTTTTGCCTTCAAGGAAGCATAGAAAGAAGCAAAGAAATAAAATAAGAAGCAAAAGTGCCAAAGAGAAAACTTAACACACACACAAAACCACCAGCTAAATAAAACTCTAGAGCAGAGAGAGAAGCTAATCAAATGAATAAACCCATCAAGATAAAATGATGACTAGAGGGCAACAAAAAGTTACAAACCACATTGAGAAACAGGAAGACATGTTCCAGTCCAATGAACAAACTAAAAACAAGGAAGAGATGCAGAACATCGAACAACTAATCAAAGCTTTCCAAACAAATAACATGGACCAACTTAATGAAGTGAAGGAAGAGATTAGGGATATTAAGAAGACGATGGGAGAACATACTAAAGAAATTGTAAACATACGCAAAAAGATAACGGATATAATGGTGATCAATGGCACATTACAAGAAATAAAAAAGATGCTGGATTCACATAACAGCAGATTTGAACAGGCAGAATAAAGAATTAGTGATGTGGAAGACAATATATCTCAAATAAAAGAGATAGTAGAACAGATAGATAAAAAGATAGAAAAAAAATCAGCAGGGATAAAAGGATTTAACCAACAACGTAAAATGCACAAACATTCGCATTATAGGCATTCCAGAAGGAGAAGAGAAGGGAAAGGGAAAAGAAGGTGTGTTGAAGGAAACAAGGGCTGAAAACTTCACAAACCTATTGAGAGGTGGATGTACAAGTCAGGAAGCACAGTGCACCATAAACAGTATAAATCTCAACAGGCCAAATCCAAGACATATACTTGTCAAAATGTCCAATGCTCAAGACAAAGAGAAAATACTCAAGGCAGCAAGAGAAAAGAGATCCATCACATACAAGGGAAGCACAATAAGATTAAGTGCTGATTTCTCAGCTGAAACGATGGAGACAAGAAGACAGTGGAATGACATAAAGTATTAAAAGAGAAAAGCTTCCAGACACAAATTCTCTACCCAGAAAAACAGGCATTCAAAAAAGACGGAGAGTTCAAAATATTCACAGATAAACAGAAATTAAGAGAGAATGCCAATAAGAAACTGGCAATTCAAGGAATACTAAAGGAAGTTCTACAAATGGAAAGGAAAAAACAAGGGAGAGAGAGGTGGAGGAGAGTTTAAAAACAAGAAAGTCAAAAACAGGAAAAAAACAACATGACATACATTAACCCAAAGAAAATATGGCTGAAGTATGAAATTCATTGTGAGTAATTACCCTGAATATTAATGGATTAAATTCACCACTCAAGAGACACAGATTGGCACAATGGATAAGGAAATATGATCCATCTATATACTGTCTACAAGAAATCCACCTTCGACCCAGGAATTCAAGGAGGTTGAAAGTGAATGGCTGGAAAACAATTTACAAACTAAAAATAGCCAAAAAAGGGCAGGAGTAGCTATCCTAATATCAGACAAAATAGACTTTAAATTCAAAGCTCTTGTAAGAGACAAAGATGGACACTAAATATTAGTAAAAGAGGTAATCTGTCAAGAAGAGAGAACAATCATAAATATTTATGCACCTGATTGGGGTGCCTCAAAATACATGAGGCAAACTCTGGAAAAACTAAATGGAGAAATAAATGCCTCTACAATTATAGTGGGGGGCTTTAATACACCATTAAAATCATTAGACAGAACATCTAGACAGAGACTCAAAAAAGAAACAAAGACTCTGAACAATATATTAGAGGACCTGGACTTAATAGACATATACAGAACACTACACCCAAATACAGTAGGATTTACATTCTTCTCAAGTGCACATGGATCATAATCCAAGATAGACCACATACTAGGCCACAGAACAACACTCAATGAATTCAGAAAGATTGAGATTATACAAAGTAATTTCTCTGACCACAATGGAATGAAATTGGAAATCACTAATGGCCAGAGAAACAGATTAGGCACAAAGATATGGAAGTTAAGCAACACAATTTTAGAAAAACAGTGGGTCAAGGAGGAAATCTTAAATGAAATCAGGAACTACCTTGAAACTAATGAAAATGACAACACAACATATCAAAACCTATGGGATGCAGTGAAAGCTGTCCTGAGAGGGAAGTTCATAGCCATAAATACATATATTAAAAAAGAAGAAAGCTAAAATTGAAGACCTAACTGCACACTTGGAGGAATTGGAAAAACAACAACAAACGAAACCTAAAGGAAGTAGATAGAAGGAAATAACAAAAATTAGAGCAGAACTAAATGTAATGGAGTATAAGAAAGCACTAGAAAAAATAAACAAAACCAAAAGCTGGTTCTTTGAGAATATCAATAAAATTGACAAACACTTAGCCAGACTAACAAAGAAAAAGAGAGAACAGATGCAAATATACAAATAAGTTATGAGCAAGGGGATATCACTACTCACCTCACAGAAATAGAGAGTATCATAAGAGGATAATTTGAAAAATTATATGCCAAAAAAATTATAATTTAGAGGAAATGGGCAAGTTTCTAGAAACTCACAAACAGCCTACATTGATGAAAGAAGAAATAGATGAACTCTACAGTCCAATTACAAGAATCAGTCATCAAAAACCTCCCAAATAAGAAGAGTCCAGGACCAGATGGCTTCACAGCTGAATTCTACCAAACATTCTGGAAAGAGCTAACACCAATTCTACTTAAGCTGTTCCAAAAAATAGAAGTAGAAGGAATATTGCCTAACTCATTCTATGATGCCAACATTACCCCAATACCAAAATCAAATAAAGATACCACAAGAAAGGAAAATTACAGACCAATTTCTCTAATGAACCTAGATGCTAAAATCCTCAACAAAATACTTGATATTCGCATTGAACAACATATCAAAAGGATTATACACCATGGCCAAGTAGGTTTCATCCCGGGTATGCAAGGATGGTTCAATATAAGAAAATCAATCCATGTAATACACCACATAAACAGATCAAAAGAAAAAAAATCACATGGTTATATCTATAGATACAGAAAAAGCATTTGGCAAAATACAGCACTTTTTCCTGATAAAAACACTACAAAAGATAGGAATAGAACGAAACTTTCTGAATATGATGAAGGGTGTATATGAAAAACCCAAAGCTAACATCATCTTCAGTGGTGAAATCCATAAAACCTTCCCTCTGAGTTCAGGAAAAAGATAAGGAAGCCCACTATCACCACTCCTATTTAACATTGTCTTAGAAGTACTTGCACGAGCACAACAAGAAAAAATATAAAAGGCATCCAAATTGGAAAAGAAGAAGTAGAAATTTCATTATTAGTAGATGACATGATCCTATACATAAAAAGCCCTGAGAAATTTACAACAAAGCTTCCAGAACTTATAAAGGATTTCAGTAATTTCACAGGTTATAAGGTAAAAGCTCAAAATCAGTAGCATTTCTGGACACAAATAACGAGCAATCTGAGGAGCAAATCAAGAAAAAAAATACCATTTACAATAGTAACTAAAAGAATCAAATACCTAGGAATAAATTTAACTAAAGATGTAAAGGACTTATATACAGAAAACAACACAACACTGTTAAAGGAAATCAAGAAGACTTAAATAAATGGAAAAATATTCCCTGTTCATGGATAGGAAGACTAAACATCATCAATATGTCTATTCTACCCAAACTAATCTACAGATTTAATGCAATCCCAATAAAAAGCAATACTTTATTTTTTAAGGAACAGGAAAAATTAACTACAAAATATATTTGGAAAGGTAAGTGGCTCCGAATTGCCAAAGACATATTGAAAAAGAAAAATGAAGTTGGAGGTGTCACTTTACCTGACTTTGAAACATTCTACAAATCTACAGTGATGAAAACTGCATGTTATTGGCACAAGGATAGACATACCGACCAATGGAACCAAATTGAGAGTTCTGATATAGATCCTCACATATACAGCCATCTGATATTTGCAAGGCCACCAAGCCCACTCAGTTGGGAGAGAATGGCATCTTTAAAAAGTGGTGCTTGGAGAACTGGATATCCATACCCAAAAGATTGAGAGAGGAACACCTTCTCACACCTTAATCAAAAACAACTCAAGATGGATCAAAGATCTAAATATAAGAGCCAAAACCATAAAGACCTTGGAAGATAATGTAGGGAAGCATCTACAAGACCTTGTAATAGGAAATGGTTTCATGAACTTCACAGCCAAAGCACGAGCAGCAAGAGAAAAAATAGATAAATGGGGTCACCTCAAAATTAAAAACTTCTGCACTCAAAGGATGTTATCAAGAAAATAAAAAAGCAGCCTACCCAATGGGATAAAATATTTGGTAACCATATATCTGATAGGAGCTTAATATCCTGCATATGTAAAGAAATCCTACAACTCAAAAATAATAAGACAAATAACCCATTTAAAAATGGGCAAGTGACCCGAAAAGACATTTCTCTAAGGAAGAATTACAAATGGCTAAAAATCACATGAAAAAAATGTTCAACAATGCTAGCTATTAGGGAACTGCAAATCAAAACTACATTGAGATACCATCTTACACCCATCAGAATGGCAGCTATTAAAAAAACAGCAGATTATAGGTGTTGGAGAGGATGTGGAGGAATAGGAATCCTCATCGACTGCTGGTGGGATTGTGGATTGTTCCAGCCACTGTGGAGAACAGTTTGGCTGTGCCTCGGAAAACTAACAATAGATCTTCCATATGATCCAGTGATTCCACTGCTGGGTATATACCCAGAAGAACTGAAAGCAAAGACACGAACAGAGATATGCACGCCAATGTTCATAGCTGCATTATTCACAATTTCCAAAAGTTGGAATCACCCCAGTGCCCATCAACAGAATGGATAAACAAAATGTGGTACACACATACAATGGATATTACTCAGTTGTAAGTAGGAATAAAGTGCTAACACACGGAATAACATGGATGAATCTTGAAGACCTTATGTTGAGTGAAGCAAACCAGGTATTGAAGGATGAACAGTATATGATCTCACTGATTTGAATTGAGGAAAGGGAGCAATCTCTGAGAACCATTGTCTGAAATATAGGTTAACAAGGGAGAGAAAGAGAAGAGAATGTTGTGAGTCATCACCCATACAGACATAACCTATGGTAAAGTGATAGAGTATAGTTGCATATTGACGGATAGGGCAGGTGTATTGGTATTACTGGGTTTGGTGATACAGGGTTGACAGGTGGTTAGATTAGGAAGGGCAGATTAGAATAACCAGGATATTGGACAGGGAGATGGGAAAGGGACTAGGTGAACATGGGATTTGTGGGTTTGAAGGTGAAAGTGCAGGGTGGGAATGATCTTATGACAACATGACAATGTAGTGTCACTGGTTTAGGGTGTAGGTTGGAGGGTTATTCAAGACGGGTCACATCTGGAGTAGGCTTCTGGGGAGTGTGCAAGTGTTCATTCTATCATAATGTGTTGTGTTGGGGAGTGGAGACCCACACGGTGAGTGGGAAGGAGATGGGCCCCCACCTTTGGGAGGACCGATTCACCCAGAAACAGACAGGTGGTGTCTCTTAGGAGCTAGGGTGGATTCTAACAGGGGAGGATAATCAGCATGTGAAGACCTCTTGTTGCATGTAACTATGAATCTTTTCATCCAATGATGACAGGGGGTTGTCATGTGCCCCAGGGGGATGGAGAGGCAGGAACAGAAAAGATCAAATGGGGTATTAGTTTTCAGGGGAAATGTTTTTCATTACCTTACAGTAATGGACAGAGGACATGGTAAATATCATCAAAAATTATTAAACTGTACCATTTAAATTGTAAACTATACTGTAAACCACTGACAATGTTTAGTACTTATGTTTCACTATCTATATAACAGTTACAACAATGCTACCAACCACATAAAAAAAGGTTTTAATATGGGGTGAGGAAAGGGGGAGGAGGTTGGGTATATGAGAATCTCTAGTATTCTGTGTGTGGCTTTGCTGTGACCTAAAACTTCTTTGAAAATTAAATGAAAATTTGGTAGATACTGAGGAATGAGAGGGGGAAGGTGCCACTGGACACCCAACAATGCAGTGATAAAGGGAAAAAAAAATAATTAAAAAATTTTTTTTTGTTTTTTTCCCATTTTTTCAATGTCCCAATCCTTTACCTATATTTTATTTTTAGTTTTTTTGTGTGTGTTTGTTTCCATGTATTTTATCTCTTGCATTTAAGCTTACTATTATTATTTCATTTGCCTATTAATTGTATTTGGTTATTAAATGGACTTCATCTTCAAGGAAGGTTTAGATCACAGAAAGATTACAACAGGAGCAGGAGAGGATCATTGGTGGGGGGTGTCTGGGATGGGGGATTCATGGGAGGAAGTTCATCTGGATATGCATGAAAGATATATAAAATTGTCCAAATGTTCAAGGGTGGGACATGGTCACAGTGGGTGGACAATCAATCAATAAATGAGGGAATACTGAATACCCAGCCTGGAAATCTCTGCAACATTCTCCAAGGGAGCAGCAAAAATCCCCTTAGTTCAGGGGCAGTGTCTGGCAAAGGATGATGGTCGACTAATGGGTTCTTGTTATTGATGACTAGCCTTAGGAGTCTTTGCTCTTATAATTGAAACTTAGCCTACTGTTATGGGGTGCCTAAAGGTTGTCACCTGAGAGCCTCCTTGTTGTTCAAATGTGGCCTCTCTCTAAGCCAAATTCAGCATATGAATGCATTACCTTTCCCCCAGCATGTGTCATGACTTCCAGGGATGAGCCTCCCTGGCAATGAGAGATTAACAACAAGTGTCTACTGGCAATACGACTGTAAAAAGACCAGATTAACAACAAGTGTCTACTGGCAATACGACTGTAAAAAGACCTTGAATAAAAGGGGGAAAAGGTAAAGACAAATGAATTCATGTGGCTAAGAGACTTCAAAGAGAGTCGGGAGGTCATCCTGGAGGTAATGCTTATGCACACCTCAGTAGGATCTCATAGAACACCAAAGTGAATATCACCCCACACAGAGGGGGTCCTGAGGGCTCTAGAGATACCCAGGTCCTATGTAAGGGGGGATAGCTCCAATGATTGATGCCTTATCAGTAGGCTGTACTTTGGAATCTGTGCTCCTGAGAGTGACAGAGTTGGACTCAAATAAGTCCTCCCTGCACATGGCCCATCAGTCCCTTCTATTCAAACCTATATGTGATGATGGAATTTCTAGGTGTTCTTCTGGAGACTGGAGCCTTTGGCCTGCCCATGTGCCAGCTGTGCCTGGAATCTTGGTGAAGCTGCAACTCTTACTCTACAGCTCAATAGACTCACCCAAGTCACCTGGTGAGGAGATGATGATGGACAACTGCCATCCCAATGAATGGAGAGAGTCTGCAGCTGCAGGCGGGATAATCATATCCATTGTACCCTTGGGATATAAGCCGCCTCTGACTTGGAGGTGGCGGGGACATCAGCAACCCACACTCCTCAGGATTGGGGAAAGATCTATAGACTAGAGTTGACTCACAGGTATTCTGTTGTAGACATATTGTGATTCAAGTAATGGAAGAAATTACAACAGTGAGGTGGAGCCAGTGGCCACTGGACACTTTTTGGGCAGTGAAGGGAAAAGCAGTTGTAATACAGGGGCTTTTTTGGGACTTGGGAATTATCCCAAGTGACATTACAATGACAGATATAGGTTTTTTTACATCAGCAGGTATGATGCAGAACTGTGTGGGAGAGAGTGTGGTCTACAATGTGAACTATGGTCCATGCTTAATGGCAAAGCCCCAGGATGTGTATATCCATTGCAGGTGATGTGCCACACTAATGAAAGATGGTTTTGTGGGATGTTATGTGAGTTGTGGGAGGTGGGAAACATGGGAATTCTAGTAATTTTTGTGTAACATTTATGTAATCTAAGCAACTTTTAAAATATGTATTTAAAAAATAAAAATAAAAATGTTTGATTTTATGGAAATAAAAAAAAAATGATGCCATACTAATGAGAGTTGTTGATAAGGGGGTTTATGGGAACTCTGTGTTTTTACATGACTTTGGTAACCCTACAACTTTTCCATTAAAAGTTTTTAAAACACAAAACAAAATAAGATAAAATAAAATAACCTTAATTTATGGAATATATTTCTTGGAATTTTATTATTGCATCCAACATTATGAATTTAAATTTTGGAAATATTTTAAAATTATTATCACAAAAGTGACAAGTCTATTTTTTTTAACAGCAATATATGCAAAGTACATAATTCTGAACTCCACAGATGGAAGAGCTTTTTACTTTTTTTTTTTTTTTTGCTTTTATACAATAGGTGAAAATATTACTCTTCTTAGTCTTTTCTTGACCAACAGTGAGCATGAGTGCATTATGAATTTAGTAACTTTTACTGCTAATCTGTAAACTGCATAGTTACATTTTCTACTGTACAATACTTTTTCCAACAAATTTAGACATTTCACCCATTATTAATATCATATTTTAACTTCCCTATACACTGTAATATTACCATTAAAAACATTTCCATGATTTTTCATTTACTTTGTACTATGTGATCATTTTGAAAGTCAAAATTTAAATTTTATGAAGTGAAATATGTTTATATTTTAAAACTTCTCAATCACACTTAAACCCACCCACACAACACACACACAGAGTCCCTGGCAATTTTCCTACTTTTGGATCCATTTGAAATCACTTGTGCTTATAGTGTGAGGTAGTTTTCCAAAGTTATGTTCTTCAATATGTATGCCTATCTATTCCATCTTTGACCAACTAATATATTTTAAAATATATTTCATTTCAACAGAATATAAATTCCAAGCTTGCCATACACAAAAAGAAAGTAAAATGTTATTTTGAAAGTTTTATATTATTTTCCTATTTATGCTAATAGCATTCATTTTCCTTCAGAATTTATTAATAAATACAATAACTAATGAGACCAATCATCTTCACTTTTATAATTTTCAGTACAATATTGTTTGAATTAACATACTGAGTCTTCCTAAAGGTGATAAGAGAAGTTAACCAATGTTAAAAAGTTTAATTTCTAGATGGAATTTTGATGCACTTTTAAGAGAAACTATATAAACTACTCCCTTGTTTACTAGAGTTCCTCCATAGGGTGTATGAAGCACTGGGTGAGCAGCAGGAGACTTTCCCCTGTAACCAAAAGGAGGTGGATTGAGCTGGGGAGTCATTTTTGAAGGGCCCTAATAAAGGGGGCAGGGGGCAGATTGTTCTAAAATGAATGCATCTTAGACAGCAGAGTTAGTCATGGAAACTGAACTTGACTAGAGAGAAGGTAGAGAAGACACAGAGATGATAAAGTAAAGGTATATATTTCATTGCATAGAGAATGAGGATGATGAAAGGGTCATGGATGATATTTCCTGACCTGACTATGACATAAAGATACTGTCAGAAGTGGAGGATATGAGCCATTAATATCATGTTTCAGATCCATGAAAGACAGATAAAAGGACAAGAATGAAACATACCACCCCAGTGTACACTAGGTTATTGAGATAACCACTTTACAAGTCATGACAAAACATTGTGGGAAAAAGAAAAAAATTGCACAGAACTAGAATTTGGAGTGAAATTACTTGCTTTGCTAATCATCAACAATCTACAGAATGATATTAATAGAATCAATCTAAAAAATATTGAAAATGGAATTGAGGATCCATTCAACAGTTAGCATAATAAGATAAGAGAAATAAGGGAGTTATATAGGAAGAAACCAAAAGGGATCCTGTGGATTAGTTTGCTGTGTAGGAAAAGGAAACCCCAGGATCTAAGGATAATCAGTCCCCTCTGTGCCTGCCCCTGATCATGACCCTGAGCTCTCCCTGCCCCCTGCAGCCAAGCCCTCTCCTATGCCCTGCAGAGGAGGTTTGTGTCTGGGCTCACCCTGACTTCTCCTCACTATGGCTCTCACACAGTAATACACAGCCATGTCTTCTACTTTCAGGTTGGTCATTTTAAGACACAGTGTGCTTGTAGCGTTTTCCCTGATGATCATGAATCTACCTTGAGCTGATGGACTGTAGTATTGATATTTTTCTGTTGGTTGATTTAATGGTTCCTACCAGTCCAGCCAATGCCCTGCAGCTTGGAGGACCCAGTTCATATCAGAGTCAGTAAAGGTGAATCCAGAGACCTTGCAGGAGAGGATCAGAGGAACCCAGGCTTTCTCAAGTCTCCCCCCGACTCTGCCAGTTGTACTTCACACAGGGCATCTGCAGACAAAGAGGAAAGAGTGTGAGAACAGTCCCAAGTAGAGTAGTCACAGCTGAACCTGATACAGGAGGGAGGTTACTTTTGACAGAGATGAGAAGGAAGTCCAGATAAACATATTGTATTGTATTTCTATTCACTATTTCATTAATTCCCACTCTAATTTTTAGTATCCCCTTCCTTCTGTTCATTTTAGATTTGGTTCACCTGTATTTCTCCAATGTCTAAAGAAGGAGGAGAAGGAGGTTTAGATTATTATTTTTCAGATCTTTATTTTATTTATTTATTTTTTTTGCTTATTTATTTATTTATTTTTATTATGGGTAAAAATCAAAATTCTCACAATACATATAAACATTTGCAAAATGATATATAAATATATATGCATATATGTGTATTTGCTTACAAAAATGTCATTTATATATATATATATACATATATTTTAAGAGGTGCTTAGATTACCCAAAATTTTATACGGAACCCACTGGGATTCCCATGTTCCCCACCTCCCACACCTCTTTATTTTTTATATAGGAATTTATTGGCACAAATTTCCTTCTAAGCTCTACTTCCACAATTTTGGTATGTAATCTTTTCCATTTTCTATCATCTCGATGCATTTGCTTATTATCTTTTTTATTTCTTCTTTGATTCATTGGTTAATCTAGGAGTGAATTTTTAATTTCTATATATTTGTGAATGGTCCAAATTTCCTTCCATTATTCTATTTTAATTTCATTCCCTTATATTTTTACTACATACTTTATATCTTTTTAAATTTATTGAGGTACATTTATGGCATACCATTTGTTATATCCCATAAATCATTCCTTATGGACATATGAAGAATTTATATCCTGTTGTGGAGTGCAGTTTCTACAGATGGTCTAAAGTCTAGGTGTTTCAGAATGATGCTCAAATCTATAATTGCCCTTATGGAATAAAACATGCTGAAGTTCTAACCCCTAGTCCAGTGGATGTAAACCTATGTGTAAACAGGCCCTTTGAAAATATTAGTTAAGGTGCAGCCAAACTGAATCAAGGTGGGCTTTATAAGCATAGTCCTTAATAACAGAGGGTGTTTGGACCCATCAGAAGTCAGAGAGAGAAGGAGACAGATGGCATTATATATTACCAGCAAGGTAATTCCAGATTTCAGAGAAAACAGGATCCTTCTGATGTCTTGATTTTGGACTTCCAGTCTCCAAAATTCTAAGACAATAACTTCCTGTTTTGCAAGCCAACCATTCTGTGGTATTTGTTATAGCAGCCTTGGCAAAAGAAGACAATATTTGATAGTGGGAAGTGGGTGTTCCTGTAACAAACAGCTAACTATTTGTAAATGGCTTTGGAAATGGGTAATGTGTAGATGTCAGAAGAATTTGGGGATGTTTAATAGTAAAGGCCTAGATTCTTTTTTAGAAACAGTAGGTAGAGATATGGATGTTAAAGGTGATTCTTGTGAGATCTTAGAACAAAATAATAATGTGTTATTGAAAACTGGAAGTAAGGAAATCCTTGTTATGAAGTGGCAGGGGAATTTGTAGAATTTTGTTATGTTATTGGAAGAATATTTAAGTGACAAACTTGAATATTTATCTTTTGAAATTTCCAAGCAAATCATGGAAGGTGTGGCCTGTGTTCTCCTTGTTCATTATAGTAAATTGCTCGAGGAAAGACATACATTGAGGCCTGAGATATTAAGAAAAAAGGAACCATCAATTATTGTTGTGGTAAATTCTCAATCTACCAAGAGAGATTTCCCTGGAGATGGGAGTAAAGTGTGGCTGAACTGAGACATTGTTAAGTGATAAGGTATGTGACACATCTCAAGTTAAGTCAGGAATGGAGATTCAATTATCCAGGAATGGTCTGTGGAAGAAACTTTTGAATGATGGTTTAGATGCCCATAAATTGCACAGAAGATCAACAAAGTATTTGATAAATTTATATTAACAGACATTGCCAGCCTGGACTGAGTGTGTGAATGTGATAGAGACAGAACAGAATGAGAAAAGACTACTAAGACAGAACAATGGATGGAAATAATTGATCTGAAGAGACATCCTAGGGCCAAGAAAGAAGAGCTGCAGCCCTGATGATGAGAGAGAATGGGGCTTTCATCCTGGTCATTGTGGATTTTGTGGTCAAGACCCTGGGGTGTAATGAGCATGAGAACACTTCCTCATGTTTCAGGGAGGGCTTGGTTCACTCTCAATATTTAGAGAGAAAGTGGACACCACACAGATGTTTTGAGTGGGTAAGGCTGTTGCTCCAACCAGGTAGTAGCACAAAGCCTCCTGCCATAGATTACTCTCAAGCCTTGAAATCTAGTCTAATGTGTCCAAGCAACTGGACACCATAACCTAGCTAAGTTGATAATAAAAATTAATTATTTCAAAACCCCTCATGAGCTTCTCTCTGAAGATGATTTTTGATGCTCTTCCCTATCCTATTCTCCTTGCCAAATCAATCAATTAAATCTCCCCTAATGAATCACATACGGGACCCTACTTCTACTTAGACTGCTTCCAGCATCCCCATGATGACTTCCAAAGAGACTATACCTGTAGCCTACTTTTTGCTTTTCATTCTTGCTTCAATGAGTCCCTATCAAACAAAAGCATTGGTGAATGACTCTCTTGCCATAGAAAGTTACAATTAAATAATCTCTGCTTGTTATCATTTGTGTTGCTATTGCATATTTCCACTTTGTGTTCAATTTCAGCTCATGTTCCATATGTTGGCCCCTTTTTAGGAAGTCTAATTTTACCTTCTATTGGTCCAACTGCTTCTGTCTAACAAGATGGAGGTGACTGGGACTTGTTCTCATGTTCCCCAGTCCTATCCCTCAACAGCAACCAGATTGCTGGACTTCAGATGATGTTGAAGATTTCATGTCAGGCAACCAGTCCTTCAGTAGCTTGGAGAGTGTTTTCAGAAGATGCACTGATTATCTAAAGCAAACCCAGAAACAAATAGGCATCAGTTCTAGTAAAGATATATGTGGTCTGAAGTAATTGACTTGCCAGCAAGAGACTGGTGGATAAACTAATACATTGGGGGTCATGGTGACAGATATTCTTTCAGCTCATACATTCAATGGGATGACCTAACTCAAGCTTGGTTGGAACCCTGCTCAGATTCCATTGCACAAACTGGAAGAATCCAGGATATGGGCACCAGAACCAGTAGGGAAATACTGGATGGACCATGTAGTCATTGTACTCTGACTTCCCTGGACTCTGTACCATCAGAAGAGGTTTTCCTAACTTGGAGGGGATTGTTCAATTTAAATACTAATACATTTCCTTGAACTTTAAAGTGTCAAGTTTCCTAAATTGTTATCCACTTTTAAAACTAGGTCATACCCTAGAAATTATAATATTTACCTCTCAATTTGTGGTGGTAGAGATTTTTTAAGAATTGATAGAATTACACAAAGGCAAGCCAGGACAAACCAACAGAAGATATTATTTCAAGAAACCAAAAGAGATAAGCAGGATTTCAAGGTAAGAGAGGTTGAGAAAAATGAGACTTGAAGAGAATTTATTGGTTTTGACATCAAGAGTGTTTATCATACCAGCCATAGCAGCTTTCTGAGTTGTTCAGGTAGACCACAAATTAGAATGAGTTAGAGAGAAACTCAAACTTGAATGACCAGAGACTTGCACTGTACTCAACCTTTCATTTGTTCTTGAATAAAAATATACAGGTTAAATCTGGAAGGGAGATGGGATGCAGTACTTTTCAAGAGGTTTCTCCAGGGTGGGTTGAAATGAAATAACTCAGCAGATGCCCTGCTACAGGATTGTGTAATTGACAGTGCCCTCTAGGGTTTGCTCTGGACCATGCAGACTGCTTGGACCTGGAGTCTTTTACTTTTCTGTGGACTCAAGGATTTGGGTAGAAGCTTTTAAATCAACTTCTAAATAAATAATTATTTTGCTCTATGAAGAGGAGAGAAACAACATGACACTAGAGATGATAAAATTCAGGTTGTCATATGACTCTAATGAAGCAGAGGGTTTCTCTTGTCAAAGTAAACATAGACTGTGGAAAGTCCTTTGTAGCCAGAATTATCATTACTTAGGGATAGAATGTCCTCAACAACTCATCAAGCCAATCCCCTCTTTTCATGGGAGAAAACAGTAATCCTGAAATGCAGAACAGTCAGTTTCAGAGTGTGACAGAAACCACTGTTTCCATCTCTTCAGCTCCTTCTTTGTAGACTCAGAGTATTTGAAATGTCCTCAGTGCAATAGGCTGCAAATCAACTCTAGATATCTGCCTAAAAATATGGAAAATTCTATTTATTGTAGACATTAGATCACAGCCTCAATCTCATATGTCAACCCTCCAGAGGCAGGATATTTAGCTGCTCAAAGTGGGCAAGAAAGGACCAGGGAAGGAGATATTCTAATAGTCATTCCCTACCCACCCCCTCATTGTCATGGAATTACCTGGGCTCAGGGGAAAGGTACTGTGGTCTTCTGTAATGAAATGCTGTCAGAAAATATCTAAAAAAATGAAACTATCAATTCATAGCCTCTGAGTACTACTCATATTTTTTTATGAATAAGGTATGCATCAAAGTTTAAGTTATGGATACATGCAAATTTCAATTAAATTGCATAGGTTGAATTTCTGGCATAATTACAAACTAGAAAGTTTTACAGAAAGGGGCACAAAGGGATGAATACCAAAGTAAACAACACAGGGCCTTAAGAAACACACTAAAGAGCCCTGGTGGAGGTCACCTCTAGGAGCTGCTAAGAGCCTGCTACTTGCTTTGCATGCTGGTCACATGGTCTGCTCAGTTTATAAATATTCATTGAGCGGTATTACCGTCTACATTTTATATATGCCACTTACAAGTTGATAAGAACTTAACCACTTCTTCGTTGTTTTAGAGAGCACACAAAAACCTGCCATTAAAAACAAAATAAAAGAATATTCATATGATTAGCATAACTTTGATTGAAAAAACTGGGAAACTTCTCAAAGGAAGAGAGAATTACAGACCTATATCTCTCACAGAATTAGATTCAGAAACCTTAAAGGAATATGCACAAACTGAATACATTATCTATAAAATGATAATATATCACAATGATTTGTTTAGATATTACAGTGCTTTAACACAAAATTCAACAAAATGAATTAGCCTAATTAAGAGAAATATGTAATCATTATCAGTAGGAATAGAAGATAACATTCATTTTTATAAAAACTATCTACAAATATTTAACAAATGATAAATAATTAAAGCATATCTTAGAAGTCATGGAAGGGACAAGCATGTGACATGATTGTGTTTACAGAAAGAAATTTAAAACACAGGAAAAACAAAAGAATTAATAAGATAACTCAATAAAGACACAAGGCTAATAAGCCTTATTAATAATCATGGACACAAGGTTAAATCAATAAAAAATCAATTGTATATCTATACATCAGCAACAAATACTTGTGATTTTAAAATAAAGGCCACACGAGTAGCAAACATTCCAAAAATTTCAAATACCTAAGAAACAAAACAACACTGTATTTAAAAATCTGCTGAAAAGTGTAATGCAGGATATTAGGGGAGATGTAAGTAAATGGAGACTAGCATATTCATGTATTGGAAAAATCATTATTTAAAAATCTTTCACCTTGGAAATTTTATTGAGAAACTTGAAGAAATGCAATTTACTTCTCAGTTATCAACAAATATATTTTTTTTAAAATTATCAAACATATTTAAAAATGTATTTGAATATGCTCAGGGTCTAGAATTAAACATGGTGATTTAAAAATAAAAATGAAATAAATTAAAATAAGGAAAACTTTAAGGTTGATCAAGCAGATTTAAGTATACAATCTTTAGGGCTATATACATTGATGCAAATATAAATATATCATCCAAATGCTTACATATTTGTAGTTCTTCAGGGGCCCAGCCAAAGTGAACTGACACACTGGGGAGTTGTCCAGAAGCACAAGATGATCTATCCTTCTAATCCAAAGCTTCAAATCAATTGACAGCCAGGAAGGAGTCAAAGAGCAGCCTCTGCCTATCCTTGTCTTAGGAGACTTAAAGTCAGGCACAGACAGCAAACCTCCAGCAACCATCACAATCAATGTAGACCACTGACCAATCTTCCTACTCCCTGAGTTTCTGCCATGGGTGCCCCATTCACTCATAAGTCCAAGCTCAGGTCACTCACTGTCCTCACTCTGACAACCAGTGTGAGGAGTGGGCCTCAGTGCCCTCTGAATACACACAAGACCAGGACTTGCTGTTTCCAGTTCCAGGTTTATTGAGGGAAGCAAACTTAAGCTTCTACACTTCTACATTTTCATTAATTTTGAACCGATTTAAGGCTTTATATCATTGTTCATGAACCTCAGCAACACTGGCATTTGGAACCAGATAACTCTGTTCTGGAAGATGTCCCATTGATTATATATTTACCAGCATTGATGGATTCTACTCACAAGTTTCCAGCAGTACCCAACTATATTTTATTTGTTTGTTTGTTTGTTTGTTTGTTTTCCCCCACCTCATTGTGCTTGCTCTCTTCTCTCTGTGTCTGTTGTGTCCTCATCTTCTTTTTAGGAGGCAGTGGGAACTGAACCTGGTAACTTCCATGTGGGAGGGATGTGCCCAATCATTTGAGCTACCTCTGCTCCCTGCTTGTTGTTCTCTCATCAAGTTTCCTATTTGTGTCTCCTTGTTATGTCTCCTCATTCCATCATCTTGTTGCATCATCTTGTTACATCAGCTCACCATGTCAGCCCATTGCATCAGCTTGTATCTTGCTTGTCTTCTTTAGGATGAACTGGGAACTGAACCCAGGAGCTCCCATGTGGTAGGCAGGCACCCAACTGCTTGAGCCACATCCACTTCCCTAACTACATTTGTGACTGTCAAAAATGTCTTCAGACATTGAGACTTTGTCAAATATTCCCTGGAGACAAAAGTGACCCTGGAACATCCATAATGACATATACACCATTCCAGATTATTCAACATGAAAGGCATTGCATGAAGTCATCAGGTTGATATGATTTGGGGATCCATCTGAGGTGTTATGCAGATTTGAAATTTCACAAGAAAATATGTGAAATGTGACATTAATTAAGTGAAAATTCCCATGTGGGCAGAAAGGGCCTGTCTGGGGGAAGACAGCATGAGCTCAGCACAAAGTCACTGAATGCAGTGGAGTTTTTTTGTGAGAAATGTTTACCAATGATAGGGAAGATGAGAATCCTCAGGACATTCTGTTCATCAAGAAGAAAGGTGGGTCATATAGGAACTAGATGAAGAAAAATTCCTTACTGACAGATAACTTTTAATCTGTCTTCCTTGCCTACCGTGAGGACATGAGATTTAGAGCTACAAAGATCAAAGCAAGAAGTGTCCCTGGGTGCATTTGAGAAGTAGCAGAAGAGAGGCAACCTTAACCACTTTTGGAAGTCCCTCCTGAGACTCTTACAGCAGCAACTACTGGCACTTGGTCCTTTGCTTGCAGGGTCCTAAGCACCCTCTTCATCTGAGACTACTCCTGCCAACCTGCTGGGAAGATGGTTTCTAGGCTCACATTGACTTCCTTTCACTGTGTGTCCCCCCTCCTGTTTATTGATTCCCCACCCAACTCCTGCCCCAGCCTCATCCTGCAGCTCAGAGCTATTAGACCTCACAACCTTATGCATAGGTGCAGCTTTCAGTCAAAATCCAGCTCCAAGTAACAAGTGAGGCAGGTGGACCTGAGCCCCTCCTGGGGCAGAAGCCAGCTTGTTAGTGCAGAAACAAAGTTTAAGACCTGCTATGTCCCACATTTATCTTCTCATTTCTCTCTGGACAGTTCAGCACCTTTTCCAGAGGTAAAAGCTCTTCTTCCCCAGAGTTCCTGATGACAGATTAGGCTCTGATCACCTTATGAGGTGTCTGCTCCCAGTGAGAAGTGGGTGATTTTTTTATTCCATTGGGCTAGCTGTCACTGTTAGGATCAGCCTGATATGTGTTTGGAATATCTACAACCTAAATAAGTGCAGGAGCCTCATCCAATATGGAGAGAAGAAGGAGAGGCACCTGGATGATATACCTAAGGTCATGCCAGGTTGTCTCCTCTTTCTGCTCCTGACCCCTGAGGTCATGGGGCTCTATGTGGTGGTGGGAAGCTAATTCTCATGACCAAGGATTCTGAATGGCCTAGGAGAGGAAGGATATCCATATTTGCACTGTGGGAAAAGATATTGGGGCTTTACTTTTCAATTCCTATAAAATTATTGTTCCATAGAATTATCTTGTCATGACTAAACAATCTTACAAAATCCACTTTTATTATTATGGTTATTATTTTTATTACACTTTGCCTGGGCAAGTCAGGACAGATAATTAAATCCTGAGAATTAACTGCACAGTGTCAAAGTGTCAGTTGAATGAAAGTTTGTTCATACCTGCAGTCTAATCCAGAAGAACAATATGAAGAAAACTAACTTATATGGTATATGAGTGTGTGTATACAACATAATACAATATAATATATAACATTGCATAGATATAATAGCATTAAAAATATGTATTCTGTGTTTGAAACTTGGAAACATTATGGCATTATTTAGAATAGATGTAATGGAGAAACTCCAGTGATTAATGCTTTTAAGCAAAAAAAAAAAAAAAAAGGAAACCCATTTAGAGGAATCACATAATTCCCCAATCTCCCTTGAACCTGAGCCTGGGTTGGTCTCTGATCTGGGTGATCCTCAGCACCACTTGCAGCCCAGGCCCCCCCTGCAATGGGAGGTTTGTGTCTGGGCTCACACTAGTTTCTCCTCACTGTGTCTCTTGCACAATAACACATGGCTGTGTCTTCAGCAGTCTCAGAGCTCAGCTGCAAATGAACAGTTCCTTGGATATGTCTTTCTAAGTGGAGAATTGGCTCTTGAAGGATTGTAGTATGTGTTACCATTATAGCATATAGCTGAAAGTGCTACAGCCCCTTTCCCAGAGTCTGGCAGATCCAATACTAAAAGTAACCACTAGTTGTTATAGAGAATCAAGGGACAGAGCAGGTGAGATAAAGGATCTGGGAGGGCTTCACCAGTCCTGGACTTGACTCCTGTGGCTACCCTTGGGAAAGGATACCTGGGAAAAAGGAGAACAACAGTGAGTCCTGTGCTCAGAGGCATTATGCCCATTACCTTCATATCTGAATCCTGAGATACTCACTTCTGGGAACTGCCATCAGAAAGTGGAATGACCCAAAGGAGTTCACATTCCTGGGGGTAAAGCCCATGATTTAAAGACACTATTTTTCTGCTTGTGGAAGAGCCTAATTTTAAGTCCACGTGTGCTTTGCTTTTAACAGTTGGCCTAAATTTGTGTGAAGGAATACTTTTAGAAGTAAAGGTCAAAGGGAAGTGGGGAGTCCCTTTTCTCAGGGGCTCCCCTGGGAGAAAGATGCTGGCTGGGCCCCAGTACACGTTTCAGCATAGTTAGCTGCTTTTAGCAGGCTCATAAACCTGAACCTCAGGACTCTCCCTTCCTAGAGTCTCCCTTGTTTAAATACAGGATTTTCTTTATTCAAGCCATGGAACTTGATGAAGGAGCTGATAAGGGAGCCAGACGCACCCAAGTAACAATTATTCCTATGAGAATATAGGAATATATCACTACTTTACTCCCATGGATATACTTAAACGAAATACCCAACACAAATATAGGGACTTCTAATATCCTCAATAAATGTTCTGATCCATTTATCTCCTCTGTTAGCTGATTTCTGTTGATTTCTGTTATATAAAGATTGTTGTGGCAGTAGCTAAATGTACAAACACTTTAAATTTAGACAAACTACACCCAATCCAACATGTGCCATAATTCACAATGACATTGTTTGACTCACTAAACTTTTGGGAGCATTTCTTCTTCTGAAATGGCTACTATATAATGAACACTCGAAAATTACCATAGAGTTGAAATTCTTCATTTCAACTCCACTTGAAGTTTATTTTTAGCAGAAAGTAGACATTTTAGCATAATTACTTCTAATAGACTCCTAAACCCGAACCTCAGGACTCTCCTTTAGGAAGAATTTAGGGAACATAAACCCTACTCTGATTGACAAACACAGAGAGTCAATGGAAAGTCCTCAGGTCACCCATGTGTTGGATTATGTTATTCGTTGAATTCTGTCTCCCAAAAAATGCATTCAAGTCCTATCCCTGGTTCTATGAATGTGGCCTTATTTGGAAATAGTTTCTTTGAAGGTGTTGTTAATTAAGATGTGGCCAAACTGGATTGGATTGGGCCCTATACCATCAAGACTAGTGTACTTATAGAAGGGAAGATGTGGAAACAGAAAGACAGACTCAAGGAGGACAGCTGTGATGACTGAATTAGGAATTAAAGCCCAAGTTTTTCAGGCAAAACCTCAGTGGCTTGGAGGAGGACAGGAAGGATCCTCCCCTGCAAACTTCAGATGTATAGCCTCCTGAACTAGATATTTGAATTGAGACAATGTGTTTTTCTTGTATTAAGTCATCTAACTTCTGATACTCCATTACCAAAGGCCTAGAAATCCATTCAAGGATGACTCCCAGAGAAGCTCAATTCCTGCTTTGCTATTTCATTGAATTTTGTATTCAGTGAAAATATTTCCACTATATCTGGGGAAATAACATAAAGATCCTTGTCAATATATCCACACAGTGAATGGTCTGCAGAAGGGAATTGCTCATAAAGTCTAGAGGGAAACTACTTGTTCAGGGATCAGGTCCTTTGAAAAATGACCCAGGGGCTGCCCTGCTGAGGCCTGTGTCACTGAATCCTGGGATCATGGCTGAGATCTTAGAGGACAGTAGCGGCTGAGAGCCCAGCACAGCTCTAGCCCCTCCCACCCTGTGATCTAGGGGATGTGACCTCAAAACTATGAGATTCTGTCTGACAAGAAACAAACTGGTGATGACAGCAGAAACTTTGTATGTGAAATTTATGCCTGGGATCAAGAGCTCTTTGCTGATATCACTACTATTTTATGATTGCATTTGGGGCCAGAATGTAGGAACCTATGAGAGCCCTCACCTCTGACCACCTCAAATGCACAATGGACCCCTGTTCTTGTCCTGTCTTTGACATGTCACATCTGTGTGTCTGGGGCAAGTCAACCCCCTCAGCCTCAGTGTCTCCATCTGTATATTGACTGATTTAGATCCTCTTGTTTCTGAAAATCCCTTTTTACCTTATCATTTCAGGAACACAGCCTTGAATACACAATACTGCACCTGGCTATGCAATATTAGTCAAGTTAATTACATAACAAATAACCCCTATTCATAAAAGTAGTTAATAGGAAGGCCACGAGATGTAGTATTATAAAGAGTAATGGTCCAAATCAGAACCTTCTGTTTAAGAGCAGGAAATGTGAGATAGTCCACTTTGAGAAAGGGGAGGGGAACAAACAGCAGTCTACATCCTGAACCAGGTGTGCCCATTACTCACCAGGGGGTCAGATAGGGTTACACAGGTACAGACCCTAGCAAATTTTGCTCATCCATAGAGACATGTGCACACTTATTGGAGTTTCTTTGTGAGCAAGAATTTATACTTGTCACCCTCCAGTCCATCAGGAGGGCACTAAAGTCTGCACCTGTGCAATTCCAAATTTAAAAAATAGCATTTGGCCTTATGTACATTATTAAACAAAGCTGTGGCTGGATTTCAACTCTAGATGTCTCTCAATGGTTGTGTGAAGATCCAAGGAAAATGACTAATTTTCAATAGAGAGTATTTCAGGGGCTCTCTTTGTTCTCCTCTATTTTAAATTTGCAGCAGAAAACACCATAACATACAGAACTACGGGGCTGAAGGTCAATTCACACACCTAGTATACCAACAGCACATGCACACACATATATGCATATATATGGACAAATATGCTCACACTGCTGACACACATTCACACATCTACTATATCCATAATACATATTCATACACACATATACAAATACACACATACATATATGTATGCCACACACAAACATACATGCACATATTACACACAAACCTACTATTCCAATAATACAACCACAAAAACTAACAAGCACAAAATCAGGTACATGCACACACATGTGTATCCACCCTAACACATACACAAACATACCTAAACACATGCGCACCAACATGAGCACACACACACATATGCTTTGTCTGATTTTTGCCACCAAGAGGAGGAAGGAACTGTAGGATTCCATGTTCTATTGGATAAATCCCATGAATCCCAAAGAATTCTGTCCAGAAGGATGAGAAACCTGGCTCTGAGTAGCAGAGCATCTGAGTTGTCTCCCAGGAATCCAGGTTGTGGTTTTCATGTGGGAGGCACACTTTTGTATAAAGGTGGAAGAGTCTGTGTATATTCTCTCTCTCTGGGCACTCTAGTGGCTTTCCTGGGAATGTCTGTGTTTACTGAACACAGGTCAGAGGGCAAGACTTTGTGTAAACATAAATTTTATAACTTTGTATTGTAGCTTCCCCATGTCCACAAGGATTACATTCCTATGAAGAGGATTTTTTCTCTAACCATGATGAATTGTTCATATTTTATAGGAGGCAGTAAATAAATACATGTTAAATGAGTTAATATATTAATGAATAAAGTGGAGAAAAATGGATTAATAAGAAGAAACTGACAGAATATAGAGACAAGAAAAGTATAATTTTACTTGAATTTTTTGTCTCAAAATTCAGTAAAATATTATTTGCTTCCATTATTTCACAGTTAACAGAAAACTAGAGAAAGCAAAACTGTTTTATGTTACAAAGATAAATGGCCTCTTTACACGGAGATCAAAACCTCAAATGACAATTGGGAAGGGAAAGCACCCTCTCCCACATCACTTGAGCTCATCCTTCTCATCTTAGACAAAGCTGTCAGGGACCCTGAATGAGGCCAATTCAAGATGAGGGTTAAGAAATCAGACCAACCCATTCCCATGATATAAAGTCAAACAGAAGCTACCCCAAGGCCCAAGTGCCTGTAATTTATGGGACATAGAATCCAGGTGGCTACTTATAAAAACACTGATTCATTTCAAGCACAACTTTTTGTTTGTTTGTTTTGTTTTAAAATCAGTAAAAGAAACTGTGTCCTACAAGCTGCAGTGAACTAAGCAGCAACAAGTTTGTGCAATTGTCCTTTTTGTTTAAATACATTTAAATTATCACACTGCTGGCACACCTCATGTGCATGAAATTCTGCACCAAACATTTTTTATTGGCCATCTCTCACAGACTCACTCAGTCACTTTGAGCAGAGGAACGTGGTGGAGAAGCAGGAGGTGCTGAAATCACCCAATGTGAGGAAACTGGAGCTTGCTGTCCCATCACTCTGCACAATTCCAGGTCAAAGCTGCCTCTATCTTAGGTGCCTGTGAAAATTACAGGTTTGTGGGCAAAAATTACATACACTAGTGCTGTTGGTCTGAGGAAATGAGGAAAACAGGTAGTAAGAAGAGTACAGGGTTCTTAGGGAATCTCTCAGCCTGGAAGGAGGAGACCTAGAGGCTCAAATAGTAACCTCCCCACCCTCCCTCTGCAGTGTCTGGCCCCTGTGCTCCTTGGGAGTAGCACCCCCTTACACCCCTATTCTGTGCTTCCCAGCAGGGGGAGATTTGTGTCTCCCACCATACCCTGTGGCCCCTGGTATGCCTTAGCACAGAAGTATTCACACCTGTGTCATCACCTCACAGAACCTCACCTATAAATGCGCCTGGCTCTGGAAGGTCCTTGTAAGACTGTCAGTAGTCCCTGTGGCTTTTCTGTGGATGATGTTCCCACCACTATTTATCCTGCTCACATATTCCAGTCTTTCCCAGGAAGCTGAAATTCAGAAAGAACAATATACAAGGAGCCATTTACCTCACAGGTGGTGCTAGTGTTCTAGAAGAGTGTCCTCACCTCTGGGCTGTACCAGGAAATGTACCTGGGCCCTCAGGACCAGGAATAGGATCTCTCATTTCCTAAACACCAGATGCACCAAGGACAGAGCTATTTCCCAGTCTGAGGTGCTGGATGTGGTAGAGGCAGATGGAAATATCTGTGGCTTTCTAGGATGCCCTGAATGTGAGGTCCAAGCACAAGTCTGATACACACTGGGCTCCCTGGGAGGATGTCCAGCAGCTCTGCCTACAGAAACCTGTGACTGTAGAGACAGGACTAAGTGTGTACATTACTTCTTCCTGATGAATGACTTCTTCACAGGAAACTGGAAGTTTACAGCTTGATCTACTCTTTATGTAAAAATACTTGACAATTTTATGGTAAAAGAATATATAGATAAATGATTGACTATCACATCCCTGAAAATTAAAATAACGAAAGACATTAATAAAGTGTAAATGATTTCAGCGATGCTCTTTGGACAAGTGAAAACTAGCAAATATTTTGAATCTTTTGTTTTTCTCTTATAATTTGTCATCTTCTCATGTATGAATTGAAAAACTGTGTTCTGTGTGTGTGACATCATTATAACATCCCATGTAATAGCATCAGAATGCATAAGGGATTTAAAATAGCCACTGGGACCACAGAGCACTGAGAGAACACACTGAAATGCCTGGTTGCTACCCCTGAGACCATGACAGGGTTTCCCTCTTTCTACTCCTTCCACTGAGGACACAAGTCCTGACTGATGGAGGGAGAGGGCTATTATGCATGGACAGTCTCAGGAGATTGGCTAAACTTCAAGGAAAGAACTTCATAAAGTCAATTGAAAGCCAGCTTTATTTAAACCTTCAACCATAGTCAGAAGAAAAGACAGAAGGAGGGGTAGAGAATATACACATGCACAAAGTAATATTTTTAAAAATCTATACTTTAATACTGTGGTTGAACCTTCTGGCTCTCCATTCCCGGTTTGGAAAATGGGAATAATAATATACATTCTGTGGGGACAGAATGACGTATAACAGTGGTGGAAGTGTTTACATTATGACATATATCCTCTACTTATTAATTTGAAAATCTATTAAATACCCACCAAAGAAGTCATGTTTAGAAACTCAGACACATTATTCTTGATTCCAAATTATTTTCCATTGCCTTGGCAACAAAAACAAAATATTTCCCAGTTTAAAGGAAAAAACAAAGGAAATAATTTAAAATCAATATTAAAGTGCTAAAATGTGAAAGCTGAGATCTGAAATACATCATATTCTGAGTAATTTTAATTTTTCCTTTTGTAATGAAAATAATCACTTCTTTTCAATATTTATGATGAATCTGGATTTTTAAATATGTCTTTAGTGCTAACTACATATACTGTATGTATTGCAAAATCTCCTGTATTTGATGTATTATTGGATTGTGTTATATTGAACTACACATCGGCATTAATTTGTTTTTCTATGTGAAATCGTTTTCAAAAATAATCATTAATTTTAGATCTTCCAGACAAAATGAATAGAGTATTAGTAAAACATTTTATAGACTGAAATAAACATGTTTTACTTATTATGAATTTCAAAAAAAAAAAAAAAATCTATACTTTGCTTGACTTTCTGTACATTAGGGCACTGTTTTAACAGCATGTAATGGCCATTCCCTGTGAATTACATGTTGTGGAGCAAAAAGAGAGAACCCTAGGCAAGGTCAGGAAATGTCTCCCCAGTCCCTCTCTGCACCTGCCCCTGGGGTTGGTCCATGTGTGCCCCATGGTGGTCACAGGACCTCTGCAGCCCAGACCCCTCCCATTCCTTGCAGGGAAGCTTTGTTCCTGGGCTTCACCTGACTTCCTCTCACAGTGTTACTTGCAAAGTAATATATGGCTGAGTCCTCAGCTTTCAGGCTGCTCAACTTTAAATACACATCATTCTTTGAAGTGTCCCATGTGATGCTCATTTGGGACTGAAGAGTTGGGTTATAGCATGATCTTCCACTACTGTGTATGTCATCTACCCACTTCTGCTCCTTTTTTGGAGCCTGGTGGATCCAGCTGACATCACTCTTGGTTGAAGAGAATCCAGAGACAATGCACGTGAGGGACACGGTCTCTGAGGGTTTCACCAGGCCATGTCCTGACTCATGTAGCTTCACCTGGACAGGACACCTGAGGACAGGGAGAATCACAGTGAGTCATGTTCTCAGATACATCATCCCCATTACCTGCTTATCTGAATCCCTGAGATACTCACATATGGGACCTGACCTGAGGAAGAGGAAGAACCACAGGGATTTCATGTTCTTGTGGGTGAGGTCCATGATGCCCAGACTGAAGAGGGATCTGAATTTAAGTAAATGTGTCCTGCATTTTCATCTGTCTGCAAGTATGAGATTTGCATTTGGGAGGCATCTGTATGTAAAATGAAAGGCTATGAGTCATGGTCATTGTCTTAGGGCCACTGCCAGGAGGAGGATGTTGGCTGAACCCTCAGAGAACACAGTCCTCTCCCTGACATGCCACATCACCAAGCCCAAGTTCCTCTCCTTCCAAGGCAGAAATGTGATGAATAAGCTGGTCAGGATTAAGGATGACTTTGGGAATATGTTCATTGTGTCACAAATCCAAGAGATTACATATATATACTATGCAAATTCCCTGACAAAGTTGTTTCTGGCAGTTCCTTCTTGATTTTCAATGCCTGTGGTAGGATGGATGTTTGGATCTGCCTTCTCACAATTTTCTTGATGTTATTGCACCGTAGTCACATTACATGTGACTTCATAGTTGGATGGCAGAGATGTCAGATATTACAATGGCAGTTATTTTCTGTGTGAACCCTTATATTCAACAGCCATGATTGCATGAGGGATACCTGAGATGCTCCTGCCCCTGATCTAGTGTACTTGTGCAAATATAGTAGGTCAACCACCCTCAGTCTCAGTGTCCTCATCCTGTACATTGGTAGATTTAGATCCACTTGCTTCTAAAAATACCATAGAGTTTCTCAACTTATCAACTGACCATGAACACAGCATATGGTCATTGGCTATTCAGTAATATTAGTGAATTGAATTAAAATAAGAAAGATACAGGACAGATATCACTAGCACTGCAAGAGGAGGCATAGACAGTTTTGAGAGGTAAACAGTACTAGCTCTGAAAACTGAGGACACCAATTTTGATAGCAAGATATTAGAATTAAGGACAATATCTGGAGACATGTGCCAAGGCATTCCACACTGATGAAAGTTGGGAAAGTGGGTGGTGAGGTAGAAGGAGAGTGATAGAGGGGATAGCTGCATGGGGCAAACTACAAATTCACACTAAACTAGATGAAGCATTAGTGTAAATATTTTGTTTTTGCCTTGAGGACCAGGTCATGAACTGTGCCAGTTCTTTTGAAGCTTTGGGCAAGAAAGTATAATTTTATGGAGGAATTGTACTGGAATCTGAGTAAAGACTTGAAGGATATATGGAGATTCTTAATCATGAATGTTTCCAGAATTAGAAATATTGTTTTGATGATAGAATACTGTGGATTACTTTATTAGCTTGGGGAGGAGGAAGCACAAAATTTTGGAAAGTTGACTCATAGAGGAACTGCTGGTTCAGGAGGTGGTCACAAGAATTGTTCATTGACAATAGAGTGTTTTGTAATCAATTCTACCCATAGAATTAAGTCCTGTTATGGGAACATAATAGTTGAGTCCACGGCTTCACCATTGTTTTAACAATTGCCTTCTACTGGGATGTCAGTGATAATTGTAATAGGTTCAGAGATCCCTGGTGAAGGAAGGGAGAGGCAGTGATGACATCCAGAAATGAAGAAGCGCAGATCTGTTCTTGGAAACAGAAATCAGATTTTCAACCAAGAAGTCCCAGCAAAGGAAACTCCAGGGAGACAGTTACCTTCAATTGAACCTGAATGGTGCTGATCCTTCAGTTTATAATGCATACTTCACTTTTCCTTTCCCATTTTACAGATTGAGAAATAAAACATAGATGGGACAGGCCTAGTCATGATATCCCTGAGGCAGCCCCATGGCTTTTTTTTTTTTTTAATATTTTAAATATTAATATTTTAATATTTTTAAATATTTTATTTACATGGAATAGACAATTATCCAGTGCAGAATTCCAAATAATTTATTTAGATATTCTGTCTTCAAAAAGCTGCAGCATAACTTCCAACACCGTAAGTGTGGAGTACACATGGTGACTTCCTTGTGTATGGGTGGGGAATAATTTACAGTGGAGAAAACAACCAAGCCTTGTTGGCAATGCTGGCTTCTCCAACCCTCTAATCTGCCTATTCCCCCAGCAACCCAGCCACCTATCCCTTTACACTGTTCATTTTTAAACTCACCAATCCCCTGCCGTCACACCCTCTTGTAACATCACACCCAAAAGCTTCCTCAGTAAACGGACTTGCTTCACCGAACCTGTCTCCGCAGTTTTCATTTTCAACTGCACCGTCCTCCACACCTGTGAACCCCACGAAGCCCCGCTGAGGCTTCAATTGGCGCCCAACGTGGGGCTCAGCAGCTCCACAAAGAAGATGGCGCCCCACAACCCATCTGGATCCCGGCCCGAAATGTCAGACCAGCACCGTCGCTCTATGGGAAAGAGACGCAGATGACAAAGAAAGAGAGAAGAAGCTGAAGAGTGTCGCCTGCAGTCAAAATTCCTGGCCCTACCCTCTTTCGAAAACTCTTGCAGGCGATTCGCAACTCCCTCTTCGATAAGCCAGTGACCGTCCGCTATCAGCGAGTCCAAACCCGTGAAGTTGAATATCTGCATCTCTCCAACAACAACCAATCCTTCAATCGCCCAACCCATGCCAATCACTCACCCCTCTAGGCCCCTACCCTGTCCCTCCTCCCCTTCCAAACAAACCTCTCCCCCTATTACAATTTGGCCAAGACAGAGCTGAACTGGCGAGCCAACGACGGGCAACTTAGCCAGGCACACAGAACGGCCAACCTAAGACAGGGCGCCAGCCACTGTTGCTTTGCTGGGCTGTTATCCGATGACGGGCAACTGAACTTCTCTTAGCTCTGCTGGACAACCTAAGACAGGGGCCTAGCCGATTGTTGCCACTGGGCCCTGGCACAGTCGAAGCTGCTAGTGCACCCAAAGACGGGTAAGTTCCAGCCCTTTCCTCTAGCACGGTTCTGACCTAAGACAGGAGCAGTCCCTATCATTTATGCACAGTTGCTGCTGGGTCAGCCCAATGACGGGTAAGAGCTGTTAAGTGCCACAGCCGGCTACGACCTAAGACAGGCCCAGTTCCCTACCCTTAATTCTTCTAATTTCTTCTTAAAATTAAAACTAAGGGAGGAGATGAGGTACAGGCGTTTGCGGGGCACTACGCCCCACCTTCTTCCCGGACCCAACTTCCCCATTTCTCTCAGCCTATCACAGCACCCCCTCACAGCCATAACCTTATTTGGACATGTTGGCCTTCTCCTCTAGCCTCCCCCCTCCCTCCCAAATCTTCCCCCCACGCCCAGCAACAGCTTCGCCCTATCAGAAGACAACACGCTCACCCCCGCCCAACTCTGCCTATAAAACTGCGCAGCTCTCCCTGAATAAAGGTCTTACCTTCCAGCAAGCAAGTGAGTGGTGTCTCTTCATTTAGTACTGTCAGGGAGACCACAGGGCACCAAACGGCGACCCTGTGACAACTTCTCCTTAACCCCCGTGAAGACCAGGGAGCCGGGCCTGCGCTCTCCTGACAACTTCTTCACCCCCCCGCCGTTCCCGGAGTGCACGCCGGACGGTCCACAACTAGCTCGTGTCACTCCCCGGGCTGCAGCAGGGCTGATCACCCTCAGGCACGGAAACAAAGCGGCAAAGCCTACCTCAGGCATATGATCCAGATAAACATCAAGAATGACTAACTATATAAATAATATGCACCCTTGATATGATTTGATGGCTTTTGACTGAGTGTGACTTGCTTCTGCACACCAGGTTGTTGTCTATGTGGTCAATGTTTCATTGTCCCTAAGTGCCTTTTAGGTCACAGATTAGAGATTTCCCAGAAGCCACCTGGGAAGAAACAATTTCCCTAGTTGAACTTCAGGCTATAATTCCTCCTTTTCCCACACGACTAACTCTGCTTCCCTCTGCTAAGTCCTGGTCATGATTAGGTTGCATAATATATAAAAAGTGCTTACAATAGCTGTCTCTCCATAAATGAGTGCTTTCACTGCTATTCATATTGAAGCATTAGGAAGTTTATGGTTGTAACAAATACCACCATAGCAAATAGTAAATTGACTGTGTGAAGTCAAACTACTTTTATGAAAAAAAATGTAAATTGTTATTTAAATTTCCACTTATTTTAGATATTTGAACTACTAATAGTTCCAGAAATTATGACAATTTGACAATATGACATAATAGCACCAGAATTTATGAATTCATGACAATGAGACAGGAAACCCAATGTGTACTTCATTAGCCTCCTCCCCTATCCTACTGTCACTTAACCATTCTTTGAAGTATTGGCCAGACAGGACTTTTTTCTTTATATTACCTTGTATTCTTCTTTGGAATATTATGACTATACTCAAATAAAAAAAAGTATCTCCTCAAATTTTAGAATATTAAGATGCAGCCCAATACACACCATAAAAGAGAACATGGAAAAAAATGAAGATGTTTTGAGGCAATCCCCTGTGAATCAAACAAAATTTATTTCATTGTGCAGCATATTGTCAGTAGTTCTGTGAAGGACTGCGGTGTTTTACCTAGAAGAAATTGTCCACAAATTAAAGTTAATTCTGTCAATAGTATGGCATCTAATTTGTATGCTGGGATTTTGTAGATAATATTGAGTCTACCTAGCATTGTGACACTACATTTTTGAATATTTACCTTTTTCCAGACATTTGGAATGCATTTCTCTACACTCAAAATTATCTGAGTAAGACTTTATTCTCTGAATCAATATTTACAAAATAACATTGTTTACTGTGACAACAGGGTACAACCTGCTTGAATATGGTAATGGCGTGGTGGATAAAACACAGTACTTCCCAGGAGTTTAGCATGAAATTTAGGTAATGAAAATGGAATGTCATTAATCATAGGAAAGGGGGCTCTCTGAGGTTCAATGAAGCCCTAAAACAAATTGGATCACAGAGAACAATATACCCTAAGTAGTAATAAATAATGTGAATATATCTGGGATGAAGAAAAAGCCTCAGAAAAAACATAGCCAGGTAATAGTGTTGCCAGATATTTTCCAGGTTCTTGGCTAAGATACAAAAAATGAATTTTAAGTGCAAGACAGTTTAGTTTGGACAGTAATTTATTAAGGAAGGGAGGGAAGAGAAATGGGAGAAAATAACAGATTGTGGGTCCCAGTAGAGAGGAAAGAGGCCGAAAAGAGACAAAAAGGGGTGGATTTACACACTACAATTCCCCATTGTAGATTACAAAATGCCTGGGTTTACCTATGTGCTGTTCCAGGCAGGGGAAAAAAGGCAAGAACAGGGGTGGTTCAGCCTTTGCACTTGCTTTTTAAACCAATAATTACTCTGCCCCTTTTTTAAATGTCAGGGGAGGAGTCCCAGTTGTTTGCTGTTTTGATTGTTTATCCCAAACATCAATCTCCCAGGAGGGCCCAATGATAAGGCCCCTAGAGAAAATCTGGGGCTTCTCCTGGCTTCCAGAGGAAATCTTGCTCTGAATGGAGTTTCTCATAAGGTTCTTCCAACAGCCATCTTGTGGGGTATTTGTGGCCAGATGGATTTAATGGCAGCAGTTTCTCTGCCAGGTTCCAGATCTTTTGATTCCTAATCTACCCTGCCTCACCTCCCCCCTCAGAGAGTCTATACCTTTATTCTTAAAGGGATGCTGAAGGATAATGGTCATTCTTCTGTAACTACTTCCTGCTGGTTAGGGGCAGGAGGCCCTACCTGACAAGGTATAAAACCCTTCTGCTATTCTATCTTGGTTAAAGAAAGATGAATCTGGCATCCTGGATGAAGCTGGATGAAATCTCTATATGGCTAACAAGATGTTGATTCTGGAAGAAATAAACTTAATTAGAACTTTAAGGATATAGGACCCCACTGAAAGGATTCTGGACCACAAAAGTAGAAAAGGCCAGGAGCCTATAAAGGCTGCATCTTCCCAATGTTGGTGGGCTTTATTCTGCAGGTTTTGCATGCTGTTTAGGACTACTTCAGAGTGATTTACAATAGAGATGACATTCTTCCTTAAGGAAAAGACATTTTCCTCCCTGGGCTGCAGTTAGCATGTTAAGTGCCATGTGATTTTGCAGCACCACAGCAGCAAGAGTCTGTTTCCTGTTTTAGAGCTTCTAAGGCATGGCTGGTTTATTCTATGCTGTTAGCTCTAGGGACTGATTGTAATAGATAATGGAGTTTGGCATAAATTGCTAATCCCAGTTTTCCATTGTGGTGGTTATGCCTAAAACAGCTAAGAGGGGGATGAGAAGAGGCATTTCCCTTTTGGTTATTATATAGGAAGAAATGACAGGAAATGAAAACAAACAAGGTTTCTTAAGGGGTGCTTGGTTTGCCTAGAAATAGGTGTTTGGGCTAGAATTAGAGGGAACAGCTGGCTTTGACACAGCCACTACTTAGCTTTGTCTCTTGAAGAGACAAAGGCCATCCAATAACTGACACTTGTACATCTCATCAGGTGCTTCTGGTGAACTGGCACTTCCTTGAGCAGCTGGCTTCAATCAGGAAAAATGCACCAAGCTGGTAAATCCTTTAACAGCTGAGGGAGTGGTTAGTACTGCATAGTAAGGTTCCTTCCATTTTGGCTCTAATTGAGAGTGAGGCTTGTTCACTTGCCAAGTTTTTATCAGAACCTGGTTTCCAGGTCCTGGGTGAGGAAAGATAGTCCATTGTCCATCTAAGCTGAAGTGGGTCCTATTCATCTTGTTTGCTGTTTCCTTTCTGGTGGGAAATACTTAGCCCTAGCAGGATGGCATATGGGTCTGCCAGTCCTCCCCAGGGTTTGAGTAGGACAGGTTCTGGAATAAGGGTTAGGAGAGAGACCTGGGTTAAGCATACCTTTCACCTGGTGTGGGGTGAAGACTGAGAGGTTGCTCCCAAGTTATTTTGGTGTTTTTTCCTAATAAAAAGGATTTTTAAAAGGTTTCAATTGAGAATTACAGGGCAAAATATGATTTTTAATTTCCCATCTTAGAAGATAGAGTTTTAATCTGTCATACCTTGTCCTTCCCCCAAAGCTCTCACAAAGAGAAGGCACCGAAGCTCAGGTAAGTTAGAGCTTGGGAAAAACATTTCTTTACCAAGTAGTTTTTATATCCAGATTTCTATATGACCTTTCCATCCTGCTCAGCCTAATTTTGGCTCCAGGAATACTTACTTATGTGTATAACCACATATTTGATTTTACAATTTGAATAGAGCTCATTTAAGAATTTTCATTTTTAATTTGATATTACCACCCTGATGTATAAAGTTATATACGGAACAAAGAGGCAGATATGAATAGAGTTTGACACAGAAACACAGAACTCACTGTTATAATTTTCATTCTCTTATAAAATAAGTTTATCTGTAAGATAACATTTAAAAGATTAATTTGAAGGCTCTTTTTAATTATTCTAATTTGCACTGTGACTATTCAGTGTTGCACAAGAATTTCATTCCTTAAATACTGGCTTATAATCAAAATGCCCCCAATGCTTTAATACAATTTTCCTTTGCTTAAAACATTGCTTATTTCCCACTTTGACTTTAGCAGACCTTGGATGAGCAAGTCTAATTCAATGTATACTTACTGAGGCTACTGAAACCTCAGGGAAACTAGTTTCTTTTATGAATTGCTGCTTTTAAGAACCCCCAACAGTCAAGGCAGGATACCTCCCTAACTTCTCAGTCTTCAGAGATAACAAGACTCTAGCAGCCACTGGACTGGAAGGGTGAACATTCAGCCCCAAGGGTCAAGAACTCTACCTGGCAACAATTTAATCCACCCTTGGAGTATTGAGAGAAAGCATGGTCACTAATACCAGTAGAAGGAAAGGAGACAGAGGTGTCTTCAGTTTGCTTTCCCCTGAGCCATAGGAGCAGAAGCTGTCATGAAATAACCAGAAGCAAAGGCAAAGGGTGAGGCTAGGCCTGAAGTGACCATGAACAAAGGTAAATTTAGTTTAAGATTACATTTAAGATAGTAGGTTTATGCTAACTCTATCCAGTTATCACTTCAGTTATTATCCCTCTCTGTTTTATAATATAAAGGCTTCTATATAATGATCTTAACTCCTAGTTACAGTTTCTAGTAAGTTTTTACTTTAAGGCAAATTGGGTACCTTTATTAACTAAGACACAAGACTTTTATTAGTAACAACTTTACTAAGTTTTTCTGCTTTTCTAGCAGCTGAACTAATTCCTCTTTATACATTAAATCCAATTGTAAGAAAGTATTGACATTTAAAGACTCATTTTTAGGTTATCTTTCACCATTATTCAATTTACAACAGGCAAACCCCAAATCTGATTTCCTAGGCACAAACAAACTCACCAAGTTAAACACTGATTTAAAAGTTGAATACAAATTAAGAACAGATTAAAACAGGAGAGAAAATTTTATACTCTTAGCATTTTCTAGGAACTTTTTGATCTTAATTGATGGCACATTAGGTTTCTTATTTTTCAGGAGCAGTTTAGTAACCAGTAAGGATCTTGATCCCTACTCACACCCTTTAATAGGCAAAACTAAGTGTAAAACTGAGAAGGCTGTCTCTAAAAGGAGTTAAGGGAAGTTTGAGGTGTATTTCCTCATTTCTTTAAGGAGACATGGCATGAGGTTTCTGACCCTCAGATCTATCTGTTCTCCTCTCTTACACTGGTTTAACTGGAATTGAGCGTCCCATATAGAGGCTGATCTCAGCTATACTTTGGACATGTAGACCAGCAGTAGGCAAAATTTCCCAATCTCTGAGAAGACACTTATGGGGAGTCTGCTGGTAGGCTAGAGACCATGTCCATTATTCTAGGAAGAATGAAAAAGTGCTTTTAGTTGACTGACCTGCAGTCCCAGAGTCCAAGTCTGACTAAAACATTTACCACTCCAAATAATTTGGAGCCGATGCTCTGGTCTCAGCATCCTGAGAATTTAATCCAGAGCCCTGCCAATGGGCATGCCTGTGGTTGATTTAGGTCTTTGGAGATGCCTGAAAACCCCAGAAGTTCAGACCAAAGCACCCAAGCCAAATGGGTGGGAGATGTTGTTTGTAATTACCCAAGCTGAAGTGCCTGAGCTAAGTTAGGGGACATTCAGCTGCTCTATGAACTGTGCTGAAGGCAAGTCTTGGGGCATGTTCAGAGTTACTTCTCTGGTTCCCACCAACCCAGGAATCACAGAGCCCCCACCACTGGGCATTGCTGGGGCAGTGTGGACTTGGGGGAAGCCCAGAGTAGATTCTGAACCAAAGCTACCAAGCCATATGTTGCTCCTTCTTGGAAAAAGGGCAAAAACTTCTTCTTCCACCTATTCTTACAAAGTCTTAAAAAGTAGTCCTAATTTATGACTCTATTGCCTGGGAGTTTCCCAGTTAAACCAGCCATCAAAAGGCCATTAAGAGATTAGAGATCAATTGTTCCAGGTAACAGGCCTTGGGGTCCTAGGGCATTCTGAAGCAATAACCTCCCAAGCTGTGGGCAGAACCAGAACTTCACTGCATTTTCAGTTTTACAGTATCTAAGACATTCCAAATCAATTTACAAACCCTGAATGAGAAATTCAGTAGTAGAAAGTGGGAAGATTAAATGTGGAGTAAAGGTTAATTATGAAAGGAGCCCTGGCCCATAATCCCCCAGGGAAAGGAACACAGGCTACCCCACAGCTCTACCTCAACCTACCCATAACCATTTTCCCACCCCATCCCAGACCAGGTAGCTGAGTGTGGGCCTGCAAAGGTGCAGACCTGCAGGGAGACACAAGCCCCCAGCTCTTTACCACTGCCATTGTCTCTGAGGGGAGAGGACAGGAGAAGGTGATGGCAGCCAAGCCAGGGAGAAAAGCTGGTGGCTGCTAAAATGGCTTCAAAAAGCAGCTTCACTGCACCGAGAGCTCAGCCCAGGAACCCCTCTTGGTGGTGCTCTGCTTTGAGCACTTGCTCTAGGCCCCTTCTTTCCTGGCCAGGGTCAGATCTAACAAGCCTGGGTGTGCAGTGCAGATGCAGACACATCCTGTGCCTGACGCCCCCAAATTTTGGGATTATGTCCTGTGGGGGCCCATAGCAGAACCTGCTTAGAATGGGTAACCAAAAGAGGGCATTAAATAGGCTGTAATTCATAGTTAGAATAGTTTGATTCACCAATATCTTCTGGATGGCACTTGCCAAATATGTTGCTGGGTTTTTTCTAGGTTCTTGGCTAATCTACAAAAAAATGAATTTTAAGTGCAAGCCAGTTTCGTTAGGCCAGTAATTTATTTGGGAAAGGAGGGAAGAGAAATGGGAGAAAATAAGAGATTATGGGTCCCAGGTAGAAAGCAAAGGGGCTAAAAAGAGATAAAGAGGGCTGATTTACAAACTGCAATTCTCCATTACAGATTACAAAAGGTTTGGAGGGTCATTGGTGTGGGGTGTCAGTGATGGGAAATACATGGGAAGAAGCTCACCTAGGTATATATATGACATATAAATGGGTTCAAATGTTCATGGGGTATTGTCATGTGGGTGGAGATTCACATAATAACCAAAGGAATATCAAATTCCCATCCTAGGGAGCTCTGCCATATCCTCTAAAGAAAAACCAAGAGTCCCCCGAGTGCAGAATCAATGACTAATGAAGGAGAATGGTCCATTGATGGGTCCTTGATATTGATGACTATGCTTATGAAACATTACCCTTGAAATGGAAACTTAGCCTAGTATTATAGGGTGTCTAAGAGTTGCCTCCTGGGAGCCTCCTTGTTGCTCAAATGTGGCCTCTCTCTAAGCCAAACTCAGTATATAAATACATTGCCTTCCCCCCATCATGGGACATGTTCCTGGGGGATTAACCTCCCTGGCACTGAGGAATTACTATCAAGCACCAACTAGCAATGCAACTGGAGAAAGATCTTGATCAAAAAGGGGGAAAAGGTAAAGACAAATAAGTTTATATGGCTAAGAGACTTCAAAGTGAGTTGGGAAGTCATCCCAGAGGTTATTCTTATGCACATCCAGCAGGATCTCATTGACTGCCAAGGTAGATACTGCCCCAAATAGCAGGGCCCCTGAGGGCTCTGAAGACATCCAGACACTATAATCAGGGTAGATAGCTCAGGAATTTGGTACCTTGCCAGTGGGGATACTTTGGGAATTATGCTCCCCAGAGTGACAGAGTTGGACTCAGGTGTGGTTTCCCTACACATGGCTCTTCAGTTCTTCTACTTGAACCTATAATTAGTACTAGAGTTGGTAGGTGCACATCTAAGAGACTTAAATCTTTGGGCTGCCCATGTGCCGGCTGGGCCTTGAATCTTAACAGAGTTGCAACCCCTACTCTCCAGTTCAATGGTCTCAGCCAGGACAACTAACATGGAGGTGATGATGGACAACTACCATACCAAGGAACCAAAAGAGTCTACAACTGCAAGCAAGAGAGCCCCATCCATCATCCCTAATGGTGTGCAGCCCCCTCTCAATTAGAGATGGAGTGGACATCACCATCCCAGAATCCTCCATATTGGGGAATGAACTATGGACTAAAATAGACTTATGGTATTCTACTATAGACTTATTTTGATTCTAGTAATGGAAGAAATTATATCATTGATGTAGAGGCAGTGGCCAATGGAGGTTCTGAATGTAGGGAGAGAGAGAAAAACAGGTGTAATGTGGGGGCATTTTCAAGACTTGGGAATTGTCCTCAATGACATTGCAATGACAGATATAGGACATTATCTATCTTGCCATAACCTACAGATTGTGTGGGAGAGTATGTAAACTACAAGGTAAACTTTAATCCATGCTTAGTGGAAATTCTCCAATATGTGTTAATCAATTGAAAGAAACGTACCACCCTAATGAAGGGTGTTGTTAATGTGGGGAAAAGTGGTAGGTGTGGGTAAAGGGGCATATGGGAATCCCCTATAATTTTGATGTAACATTTATGTAACTTAAGTATCTTCAAATATACATATGTGTGTGTGTGTGTGTGTGTAACATGGTGGGATTATTGAGACATTGGAATTGTCTTGGATGACATTGCAGTGATGGATACAGACCAATGTATATCTTGTCATAACTTACAAAAATGTGTGGAAGAGAGTTTAAACTATAATGTAAAATACAATCTGCTCTGTGGAAATACTCCAAAATATATTCATCAATTGTAACATGTGTACCACACTAATTAAGGATGTTGTTAATGTGGGAATGTGTGGAAGGAGTAGGGAGCGGGGCATATGGGAATCCTATATATATTTTTATGTAATACTTATGTAATCTAAGTATCTTTTTAAAAAAATTACCCAAATTTACTTGCATGCTGTTATGGGCAGGGAAAAATGATGAGAACAGGGGCAGTTCCACTTGAGCTTGCTTTTAAAACCATTAATTACTCCACCCCTTTGCTAATGTTGGGGGAGGACTCCCAGCTGTTTGTTGTTTTTGTTAGGTTATCCCACCCATCAATCCCCCAGGTGGGCCCAATGATAAGGCCCCTGGAGAATATCTGGGGCTTCTCTTGGCTTCCAGAGGAAATCCTGGTCAAAATGAAGTTTCTTACAAGGTTATTCTGGCAGCCATCTTGTGGGGTATTCATGGCCAGGTGGGTTTAATGGCAGTGGTTTTTCTGCCAGGTTCCAGATCTCTTTACTGAGTCCTAATCTAGCCTTCCTTAATAGTATGTGATGGATGAATAAACCTGGTGTTCAAAAATATATCTTGGGAAATAGTCTCATGCCTGGTCTAGGGTCAATCTTGAATAGAAACTTCAGTGAAATGGCTCAGGCTAGAACCAAGCTACTAGAATTACTCAAGAATACAACAGAAGTACAAGAGAACTTTCACTTTAGTAAGCAACACTTCCCATTCTCAGAACTAGAGTGTAAAATTTATAAAAGGTCTATAAATTTACTAAATGTGTATGTTAATGAACTAGAAAAAATGAATGGTTAGTTGCATATATTAAAGTGTAGAATTTGATAAATATTTGCATATATTTACATACATGTAACCAGCACTCCAAACCAGAAAGTGAACTGCCCAAAATTTTCTCATACCTCTTTAATTTCTGCCTCTCCTCCCTTCCCTTCTCTCTGGGCACCATTTAATTTTTTAAATAGGTTTGTTGATTTATAAATCATATACCATAAAGTTTATGCATTTAAATCACATAATTCAATGAATATTGTTTTATTCTCAGATATGTGCCACCATCACCAGAGTCAATATTAGAATGTTTTCATCCCCTCACTATGTTAACTTCTCTAAATTCTCTTCATTCTATTTGAATCCCACTAAACACTGTGCTAAGTCATCTCCCTCATATGTCTTCAGAGTCAGATGAGGAAAGGCACTGGGGGTCAGGACACAAAACTGTGGCCAAGGGAAATTTGGGTTGTCTTCCCTCTTCCTCAGTGACACTCAGGCTCTGCCCATATTCAAAGGAGGTTTTCTCTAAAAATACAGCTTGTAAGTTTCAGAGCCAGGAAAGGACCAGAACCTTGAAGATGGGGTGGGTGTAAGCATAGAGAGTAAGCCACAGCCCATGACAAGAGCCCCTCCCCTGCCTCCTCCTGTCCTGCCCTGGGTAGGCCTGTGCTTAGGGGCCCTGAGGCCAGGTCAGTCTTCCCAGCCCCCTTCTGGGTTCCTTGAAGGGCAGACTTTGGGCTGCTCTCACATTGCCTCCATTAGAACCTGTTTTTCCCTCCCTTACACATGCTGGGCCTCATATATAAGGGGTTTCTTTTTTTTCTTTTTTTTTTTTTTTTAAAGATTTTATTTATTTATTCATTTATCCCCCCCTTGCTGCTTGTGCTCACTGGGTCAGCTAACCATGCCATGCGGGCGGGCTTGCCTTCACCAGGAGGCCCCGGGAACCGAACCCTGGGCCTCCCATATGGTAAACGGGAGCCCTACTGATTGAGCCACAGCTGCTTCCCTATAAGGGGTTTCTGTTAAAGGTCATCAGTTCATGACATGGCCTGGAGAAGGGGCAATCAGCTTTTTATTACTCCATGGATACATAGGACTAATGTTGAAGAACCTCACACTGTAGTTTCTTCTGTGATTTCAGAAGTTTCTGGAATCACAGAGTGCCGTAATTAGGGAAAACCAATGAGGTTTCCTTTCTGTATTAGATTTTTTTTAAAATTCAAGGACATTCCCTGAGCCTTCTGAGAAATCAGATCCTGCTGAACACTGGGAGAGCTATTTCTGCCTCCATAAAGGATAACCTGCTTAGTGTGCATGTGGGAATATATCCTCCTATTGTGAAGAAATTTTCTGTTTTGGATAATTTGATAAAGGACACAGAATACTAAATCTAGAGGGGTTCCCTGGGGAAACTATAAGAAGTAGAGGAAGCCCCAGACCCTGGCAGTAAACCAGCTGAAACCTCCCCCTGCACCTACCCCTGGGGCTGAGCCTTATGCTATTTGGTCCCTGAGCTCCCCCAGCAGATCAGCCGCCTCCTGCAGGGGAGGTTTTGGTCTAGGCTTATACTGCCTCCCCCTCACTGTGTGTCTGGCACAGTAATACATGGCTATGTCCTCAGGCTTCGGGTTAGATGTTGGCAGATAGAGCTGCTTCTTGGCATTGTTCCTGGAGGTGGTGAATCTGCCCTTCTCAGAGTCTGCATACCTTATGGTACCACTAGCACTACTAATATATGTGATCCCCTCCAGCCCCTTCCCTGGGGCCTGGCAGACCTAATTCATATCATAGTTACTGAAGGTGAATCCAGAGCCTGCACAGGAGAGTCTTAGAGACCCTCTGGGCTGTGCCAAGTCTCCCCCAGACTCCACCAGCTGCTCCTCACACTGGACACCTGTAATCAATGAAAGTAAAATTGGATTCACAGAGAGAAACACTGACACACACACCCTCCTCACATACACACTCACTCACTGAATCCCACACCCAGCATCACCTCCAGTTTCTCCATAATATTACCACAGATATTGACAACAGAAATGCCCAACTCAGCACCCACTTCATGGTGCTTCCTCTTCCTCTGTCCTGTGCACAGAAAGGAAGAGCTCAGACAACCAGGGTGGGTGCTCCTCTCTCGGAGCTGCAGGGCCTGGGAATGTGCTGGTTTCAAGGATGAGAGGGAGGGGCTCCATTTGCATGTCCCATCCCCCAAAGGGCACATTAGCTCCCTCTCTTCTCATGAGCTCACTCTTGGTCAGGTAGTCTCTGCATCCAGAGCTCTCTGTGAACACTGTCAATCAAAACTCATCTGATGTTGAGTGCATGGAAAAGCATTTCAGGTGTAGAAAATATGAGGTGCTTCCTCCCCCACCTCCTCATAAAGCACTATGCATGGTTGATGTATACTTTAAAAAGAGATCATACTGACTAGCTTCCTATTGTGTCCAGGTACCTGGGAGAAGCCTCTGGTGAATCATTGTCCTGGGATCCTTAACTTGACCCTCCCTTCTCCTCAGTGGATCAAGGTCCAGGGCCCATGGAGATGAAATGTTGCCCAGACTTCTGTTTATGTAACCACATGGGAGAGATGGCAGCTGGCATTTTCTCCTTTTCCCATCTTCTGGTTGCAAGAAGAATGACATTGAGGCTGTGGATATCTGTGTCAGGGCACTAACCATCTCTCTCATGACTGGGTGCATCACCCTCTGTACCATTTGCTCCACAAGAAAAGCAGGTGGTAGCTGGATGGACACACTGCTGGGTCTGCCCCAGCAAAGTCCCTCACAGTTCCCAGGGCAAGCCTAAATCCTGGAGAATTGCACCCATTGTCCACATGTCACATTACATGTAAATGAGGAGAGCCCTCTCAGCTCACACAAGACCATGACTGAAGTTTTCTGTTCCAGTTTTACTGAGGAATAAATTACCTATATAAAAAATGATCTTCCACAATTGTACATTTTCATGAATTTTGGGGAATAAATAAGGTTTATATCAGAACTTATCCACCTCTTTACTATTGAAATTGTGCACTAGATATTTCTTTGTTACCCAGAGATAATGCACAGTGGAAGATGTTCAGTAGCATCCCAGGGCTCTGTCCAGAAAATGCCAGTGGTACATCTCTCCAGTTTTGACAACCAGAAATATCTCCAACCTTTGCCAAATGTCTCAGGGGGCAGCACAGAACACCTATGATAATCTATTGACACATTACTAACATGAATGATATTTTTCAGGTTATTCAAGTTTTGAAATAACAAGGATTGGGGGGAGCTCATCAGATTAGACTTGGAGCCCCTTCTTAGTTTTACAAAAGTGAGGTCCAAAAAGAATATGATTTACTGGATGAAATGTTCCCAAACTTGCCAATTAATGATATTATATAGTGAATTAAATCACAAATAAAAGATCCATCAAGAAAAATACTCCACATTCTCCCCTGGGGCTAAAAGGAAAGAAAGGCAAGATTGAACCGTGAGAAAATAATGTCTCATGTTCTGAATCAGGAAAGATCCTTAGAGTAGCTTTGCAAGAAGGACCCTGTATATAGGAAACCACAACTTCTGAGAAAATCCCTCCTCAGCCTCACGTACACATGCTCCTGAGCTGGAAACCTGTTCCCGGTAGTTCTTTCTTGACTCATACATCCAACCCCTGCCTTCCTCCTTTTGGGTGAGGTTTGCATCTGGGCTCCCACTGCCTTCCTTTAACTGTGTCTCCTGAGAGGATGGCAATGGCAAGGCCACATCTTTGAAATTCAGAACTCAGCTGATTGGCCAACTGGTTTAAAGATATGTCAGCAGTAATGGAGATGTGGCCCAGTGTGCAAGGTATGTTATCTATATTCCAAGATGATCTACTGCAGTAAGCATGACACAGACACTGCAACACGTTCCCTGGGTGCTGGAAGTCTTGGTTCTAATTAGAACCAATGTAGATGGAGTAAGTAGAGACATATAGGGGAGGGAGAGGACTTGTAAGGACTCCACCATTCCTGGACCAATTTCTTGCAGCTGCACCTGGAAAGGTCACCTGGATCAATTACAAATACAATGAGTCATGTGCTCAGATATATCATTTCAATTACCTTCATGTCTGGAATCCCTAAGGCACTCACATGATCAATTACAATATGAATTTCAATTAGTCAATTTCTGAAAAGAAAAAAAGTAGCTGGTGTTTTGGTAGGTATTGTGTTGAATCTGTAGAACAGTTGGGTGATATTGCCATATTAACAATATTAAGCCTTTCAATACTTCCAATTATTTAGGTCTTCTTTAATTTCTTCCAAAAATATTTTTAATACTTTATTTAAGAAATAATTGTAGGGGGAAGTGGCTGTGGCTCAATCAGTAGGGCTCCCGTTTACCATATGGGAGGCCCTGGGTTCGGTTCCCGGGGCCTCCTGGTGAAGGCAAGCCCGCCCGCACGGCGTGGTTAGCTGACCCAGTGAGCACAAGCAGCAAGGGGGGGATAAATGAATAAATAAATAAAATCTTTAAAAAAAAAAAAAAGAAGAAAAAGAAATAATTGTGAAGCATTGCACTTCACTTCTTTTGTTAAATATATTTCCTGCATTTTATTCTTTGTGTTGCTATAGTAAATTGTATTATTTTTAAAATTTAGTTCCATGGGTGTTCATTGCAAATTTGTAAAATTGCATTTGACTTCATATTTTGATCTTGTATAGCCCTATTTTGCTGAAATTGTCCATTCGGTCTTAGTTTTCTTTTTAAAGCATGTGTGTGTGTGTGTGTTCCTTAAGATATTCATTTACATGATTATGTCATATGTCAAAAGAGATAGTTTTCCTTCTTCCTTTCCATGACCTATGTCTTTTTGTTTTATTTCCTTAGTGGTTTCACTAGAATTTCCATTGCTATGTTGAATTAGCAGACATCCTTTTTTGTTGTTGTTATTGTTCTTGTTTGTGTTATTCCTGATCATAACAGGAAGGTTAACTGCTTTCACAGTGTACATCATGGTATCTGTGGGGTTTTTATAGATCATCTATAGAAGGCTGAGGAACTTCTCTTCTATTCCTACTTTGATGAGTGTTTAAGTGATAGAAGGGAGTTGGGTTTTGTCAAATGGTTTTTCTATGCCTATTGAGATGATTATGTGTTTTGTCCATTATTTCATATGATTCATCATCTTGGTTGGATACCTTATGCTGAACCAATCCTGAATTGCTTGGAAAATATTGTACTTATGTTACATGACCTTGTTTGCACACTGCTTATTCTGGTTACTTTATATTTTCTTGAAGATTTGACTATTTTTAGAACTCTCTTCCTGCATGGCATTTTTTTTTAAAGATTTATTTATTTACTTTATCCATTTTAAACCCCCCCTTCCTCATTTTGCTGTTTTGTGTCCATTCACTGGGCAATTCTCTGTGTCTGTCTCCTGCCATCTTCTCCCATCCTCCTCCTCCAGTCTTCACCAGGATTCGATCCTGGAGATCTCTGATGTAGGAGAGAGGTGTTCTGCCACCTGTGCCACCTCGGTTCCTGGTTTTCAGAGCTTTCAGAGCATCTCTTCTTGTCTCTCCCCTGTTACATCTTCATCTTGCTGCATGGCGCCTGGGGCCTGGCAGCTCACCAGCACACACAGAGCCTGGCAGCCCCTGTGCCTTCTATATATATATATTTTTTTATTTTACCAGGAGGTCCCAGGGATCAAACCCAGGTCCCTCCATATGGTAGACGGATGCCCAACCATTTGAGCCACATCTGCCCCCTCCTGCATGGTATTTAATAGTTTTCTGTCATTATCACATTTAAATGATACTTTTATCATTCCAAAGACTTTTTGTCTTTTGTTTTTGTTTTTGATCTGGTCATTTTTTTTTTTTTCTATTAACCATGGACTGTAAATGACTTTATTTTTTTATTTATTTTTTTTATGGGTAAAAATCAAAATTCTCACAATACATACAAACATTTGCAAAATGATATATACATATATATGCATATATGTGCATTTGCTTACAAAAATATTATTTATATATATATATAAATGTATATATATATATACATTTATTTTAAGAGGTGCTTAGATTACCTAAAATATTACACGGAACCCACTGGGATTCCCATGTTGCCCACCTCCCACACTGTGGTCTATGATCTGGTCATTTTTTAAAAGAGCAATTATAGGTTTAGAGAAAAGTCATGCATAAAGTACAGGGCTCACCGTCACACACACAGATTTGCCTATTTTTCTATCATTTTGTATGCCCAGTTGTCTAGCACATAGCCAATGCTCACGTAAAATTAATTACTTTACATGCTAATTACATACTATTCTGATCCATTTTAGAGAGTCTTTTTTAAATTTTTTTATTTTTAAAGAAGTACACAACCTCAGACATAAGGACACAACCAGGTTAAAAGTGAAAGGTTAGAAAAAGGTATTCCATGCAAATGGCAAACAAAAAAGAGCTGGGGTAGACCAGATTAATGTAAAATAACAATATTATAGTATATGAACAATAATTACTGAGTGCAACTAGCAAATTGGTCCTGTGATCAGTATTCTGTAAGTTTCTTCATACAACATAAACACTTGCTTTTAATTGAGGACACTGGAGAAGAGATATAGTTTTGGATACTTCATTTTTCTTTAACCATTTCTTATGCATACTCATTAATTAAAATAGTCCATCTGGATCAATAATGATTTAGCATGACTAGTGTTAAAAAAGGTTTTCAGTTTTCCTGCCTCAAAAAATTATGAGTTGACATATTGTTATCTGCCATAATTCTTTTCAACATGATGTGAAGAATTCCCAAATAGGGATTTGATTATCCAGAAAAAAAGTATAGTCTAAATGGAAATGAAATAACTAAACAAATAATTTATTTCATTCTTAGAGATTATTATGTCCAAAGTTTGAGCTGTAATATAAAAATTAGAATTATGTTATAATTAAATTTCTATTATATGAGAAGTATTACTTACATTTATAAATGTTTGTTACTATACTATCTATTTCTTTTTTTTACTTTTTATTTTTTATTTTTATTTTTTTATTTTTCCTTAGTGTTTAAATCAGACTTTAATATGGAGCTAATTTCTGCCTTAACTCTACAGACTTTAACAGTTGTATTTCTTTTGCTCCAGTCGAATCTTCTCCCAATTCTTTTTCTTTTTTTTTTTTAAACAAATCTATTTTATTGGTACATATTAACAAAGCATACAATTCATTCAATGTGTAAAATAATAGTATTTGGTATAATCTCATATTTGTGCATTCATCATTTCAATCATTATTAGAGTATTTTCATTATTTCAACAATAATAGTAAACAAAAAATGACAAACAATAAAGAAGAAAATTCCTCACCTCTCCATCTCTGTTTCCACTTCTTTTTTTTTTTAATTTTATTTATATATGTAAATATATTTTAAGAGGTGCTTAGATTACCGAAAATACTACACAGAACCCCCTGGGATTGCCCACCCCCCACACCTCCCACCACATCCCACACAAACATCTCCCACAAGTGTGGCCCACCACCCTCAATGGACTTACACATCCTGGGGCCTTGTCACCAACCCTAGACCACAGTTCACATCATAGACTACCCTCTCTCCCACACAGTTCTGAGTGGTGAGTGCTGATTTAAAATGGCCTACATCCGTTGCCACAACGGTACTCAGGACAACCTCCAAATCCCAAAGAAGCCCCTGTATTTCAACTACTCATCCCCTCCCTGCCCCAAAAGTGTCAAGTGGCCACTGGCTCCACCTCATTGTTATAATTTCTCCCATTGCTAGAATCACCATATGTGAACAAAAGAATACCATCAAGTCCACTCTAGTCCATATTACTTCCCCTAATCCTGAGGGGACTGGGATGGTGATGTCCACTCCACCTCCAATTGAGAGAAGGGCTTATATCCCATGGATATGGTGGCTGGGGTGATCCTGCCTGCAGATGCAGGCCCTCTCCATTCCCTGGGATGGCCGTTGCCCATCGTTGTCTCCTCGCCAGGTGACTTGATGAGTCCATTGAGCTGTAAGGTAGGAGTAGCAGCTCCACCGAGATTCCACGCACACCTGGCACATAGGTAGGGCAGAGGCTCCAGTATCTGGAAGTATACCTAAAAACTCCAGCATCACATATAGGTTTGAATAGAAGGGACTGATGAACCATGTGCAGGGAGGACTTATTTGAGTCCAATTCTGTCACTCTCAGGAGCACAGATTCCAAAGTAGAGCCCACTGATAAGACGTCAGTCTCTGGGGCTATCCCCACTTATATAGGACCTGGGTGTCTCCAGAGCTCTCAGGAGCCCCTCTGTGTGGGGTGATAGGCACTTAGATATTCTATGAGCTCCTACTGAGGTGTGCGTAAGAGTTACCTCTGGGATGACCTCCCAACTCTCTTTGAAGTCTCTTAGCCACTTGAACTCATTTGTCTTTACCTTTTCCCCCTTTTATTCAAGGTCTTTTTCCAGTTGTGTTGCCAGTTGGCACTTGGTATTAATCCCTCGTTGCGAGGGAGGCTCATCCCCGGGAGTCATGTCCCACGCTGGGGGGAAGGTAATGCAATCATATGCTGAGTTTGGCTTAGAGAGAGGCCACATTTGAGCAACAAGGAGGCTCTCAGGTGGCAACCCTTAGGCACTCCACAACTGCAGGCTAAGTCTAAGTTACAAGAGCAAAGACTCACAAGAGTAGTCATCAATAATAAGAACACATCAGTGGGTCATCCTCTTTTGACATACACTGTCCCTGTGCTCAGAGGACTATTGCTGCTCCCTCGGAGACTGGGCAGAGCTCTCCAGGCTAGGAATTCAGATTCCCTCATTTATTGTGTGATTGTCCACCCATCATGACCATGACCCATCTTTTGATCTTTAGAACGATTTTGTATATCTTCATGTATATTCGGATGAACTGATTCCCATGACTCCCCCCTCCCAGACACCCCCCACCAATAATCCCCTGCAGTACCCATTGTAACCCTTCTGTGATCCAAATCCTCCATTAACATGTAGTCCATAAAATAATCAAATACATTTACTAGGAAAAAGAAACAACTATGATAAGCTTACATGCAAGAGACAAACATAAGGAAACTCAGGGAAAAAAAAAAAAAACAAGAAAAAAAAAATAATCAAACGAACAAAAAAAAAATAACAAAACAAAAATAATTAGCAGATTGGGACATTCAAAAAAATGGGCAAAAAAGCAAAGGAAATACCTTATATATATATATATATATATATATATATATATATTTATTTATTTATTCTTTTTTTTTTCCCTTTCTCTATTCATTTTTTGCCTTCCTTTTATCACTGTGTTATCGGATTTCCAGTGTGCCTTGACATCCTCCCCTCTCAATCCCCAATGTCTCCCAATTTTTCATTTAATTTTCAAAGAAGGTTTAGGTCACAGCAAAGTCACACATGGAGTGCCAGAGACTCCCAGATACCAAACCACCCCCCTTCCCCACCCCATATTAACCCCCCTCCTTTTTTTTTTGATGTTAGCTTTCTTATAACTGTTCTACAGAAAGCAAAATATAGCAACTAAACATTGTCTATGATTTAAAGTATAGTTTACAATTTAGATGATAGTTTAATAATTTTGATGATATTTACCATGTCCTGTGTCCATTACTGTAAGGTAATGAAAAACCTTACCCATTACCACCAAACACCCCATTAGATCTTGACTGTTCCCTTCCCCACAGCCCCCCAGGGCCCATGATACCAACCTATCCCGACCCATGGAATGTCAAGATTCACAGTTACATGCCCTGGAAATTTGAACCTGCCCTTCCTAATCCACCCACCCAACAGTGCTGCACCACCAAACCCAGGAACACCACCACCCATCTGCCCCATCCCCCAACATGCAACCACACTCTATCCCTTTACCATAGATTATGTCCATATGGGTGATGGCTCAAATCCTGCTCTTCTCTTACTCCCCCGTGTTAACCTATCTTTCAGATAATGGTTCTCTGAGACTGCTCACATTCCTCACTTCAGATCAGTGAGGTCATATACTGTTCATCCTTCAGTGCCTGGCTTGCTTCACTCAACATAAGGTCTTCAAGATTCATCCACGTTATTCCATGTATTAGCACTTTGTTCCTTCTTACAGCTGAGTAATATTCCATTGTATGTATGTACCACATTTTGCTTATCCATTCGTCTGTTGATGGGCACCGGGGCTGATTCCAACTTTTGGCAATGGTGAACAATGCTGCTATGAACATTGGTGTGCATATATCTGTTTGTGTCTTTGCTTTCAGTACTTCTGGGTATATACCCAGCAGTGGAATTGCTGGATCATACAGAAGATCTATTGTTAGTTTTCTGAGGAGCCGCCAAACTGTACCCCACAGTGGCTGGACCATACCGCAGTCCCACCAGCAGTGGATGAGGGTTCTTATTCCTCCACATCCTCTCCAACATTTAGTGTCTCCTGTTTTTTTAATAGCTGCCATTCTGATGGGTGTAAGATGGTATCTCATTGTAGTTTTGATTTGCATTTCACTGATAGCAAGTGATGTTGAGCATTTTTTCATGTGCTTTTGAGCCATTTGTATTTCTTCATTGGAGAATTGTCTTTTCAGGTCACTTGCCCATTTTTTAAATGGGTTGTTTGTCCTTTTATTTTCAAGGAGAAGGATTTCTTTATATATGCAGGATATTAGGCTCCTATTAGATATATGGTTACCAAATATTTTCTCCCATTGGTTAGCCTGCCTTTTTATTTTCTTAATAACATCCTTTGAGCTGCAGAAGTTTTTATTTTGATGAGGTCCCATTTATCTATTTTTTCTCTTGCTGCTCATGCTTTGGCTGTGAAGTTCATTGTGGTAGGGACACCTGAAATGGTGCCCCGAAGCGGCTAAAATGCCTGCCAAGTGCTACGTGACTCCCGGCATGAACCTGAAAAGACTTCTTTCAGTCAATCCTCAATGTCCAATCATAACCTTTTCTAAAAATCTTCTTTTTTGCCAGTTACTATGTACGTCAACCCTCTTTCTCCAATCATGTCCTTAACTCACTTCCCTTATCAGAACCTATATAAACAACAAACCTTCCTGTAATAAGTTAGACCTGCATACTTACCTCGTCTCCGTGGTGGTCTTTCCTCCGTGCGCCCTCCACGCCGTCTGGGCCCCCGAACGCTGGTTGCCGCTCAGGGTTCCCCTTCCACCAACAAGTGGTTCGGAACAACCACAGTTCATGAAACCATTTCCTATTACAAGGTCTTGTAGATGCTTCCCTACATTATCTTCCAAGGTCTTTATGGTTTTGGCTCTTATATTTAGATCTTTGATCCATCTTGAGTTGATTTTTGTATAAGGTGTGAGATGGTATTCTTCTCTCATTCTTTTGGATATGGATATCCAGTTCTCCAAGCACCACTTGTTAAAGAGGCCATTCTTTCCCAACTGAGTGGGCTTGGTGGCCTTGTCAAATATCAGATGACTGTATATGCGAGGATCTATATCAGAACTCTCAATTCGGTTCCATTTGTCAGTAGGTCTATCCTTGTGCCAATACCATACAGTTTTGATCACTGTAGCTTTGTAGTATGTTTTAAAGTCTGGTAGTGTAATCCCTCAACTGCATTTTTCTTTTTCAATATGTCTTTGGCAACTCGGGGCCTCTTGCCTCTCCAAATATATTTTGTGGTTAGTTTTTCCAGTTCCTTAAAAAATATAGTGTTGACTTATATTGGGATTGCATTAAATCTGTAGATTAGTTTGGGTAGGATAGACATCTTGATGATGTTTAGCCTTCCTATCCATGAACAGGGAATATTTTTCCATTTATTTAAGTCTTCTTTGATTTCCTTTAACAGTGTTGTGTAGTTTTCTGTATATAAGTCCTTTATATCTTTAGTTAAATTTATTCCTACGTATTTGATTCTATTATTAACTATTGTAAATGTTATTTTTTTCCTGATTTCCTCCTCAGTTTGCTCATTATTGGTGTACAGAAATGCTACTGATTTTTGAGCATTGATCTTATAGCCTGCAACATTAATGAACTCCTTTATATGTTCTAGAAGCCTTGTTGTAGATTTCTCAGGGCTTTCTATGTATAGGATCATGTCATCTGCAAATAATGAAATTTTTACTTCTTCTTTTCCAATCTGGATGCCTTTTATGTCCTTTTCTTGTCTCAGAGCTCGTGCAAGTATTCTAAGGCACTGTTAAATAGGAGTGGTGATAGTGGGCATCCTTGTCTTGTTCCCGATCTCAGAGGGAAGGCTTTTAGGATTTCACCATTGAAAATGATGTTAGCTTTCGGTTTTTCATATATACCCTTTATCATTTTCAGAAAGTTTCCATCTATTCCTATCTTTTGTAGTGTTTTTATGAGGAAAGATTGCTGTATTTTGTCAAATGCTTTTTCTGCATCTATAGAGATGATCATGTGATTTTTTTCTTTCAATCTGTTTATGTCGTGTATTACATTGATTGATGTTCTTATATTGAGCCATCCTTGGATACCTGGGATGAAACCCACTTGGTCATGGTGTATAATCCTTTTGCTATGTTGTTGAATGTGATTAGCGAATATTTTGTTGAGGATTTTAGCATCTAGGTTCATTAGAGAAATTTTTCTCTAATTTTCATTTCTTGTGGTATCTTTATTTGGTTTTGGTATTAGGGTAATGTTGGCATCATAGAATGAGTTAGGCAATATTCCTTCTACTTCTATTTTTTGGAAGAGCTTAAGTAGAATTGGTATTAGCTCTTTCCGGAATGTTTGGTAGAATTCAGCTGTGAATCCATTTGGTCCTGGACTCTTCTTAGTTGGGAGGTTTTTGATGACCGAGTCTATCTATTTACTTGTAACTGGACTGGTGAGTTCATCTATTTCTTCTTTCATCAATGTCGGCTGTTTGTGGGTTCCTGGAAAATTGTCCATTTCCTCTAAATTGTCATTCTTGTTGGCATATAATTTTTCAAAATATCCTCTTATGATACTCTTTATTTCTGTGGGGTCAGTAGTGATATCACCTTGCTCAATCCTTATTTTATGTATTTGCATCTGTTCTCTCTTTTTCTTTGTTAGTCTGGTTAAGGGTTTGTCAATTTTATTGATATTCTCGAAGAACCAACTTTTGGTTTTGTTTATTGTTTCCAGTGCTTTCTTATTCTCTATTTCATTTAGTTCTGCTCTAATCTTTGTTATTTCCTTCTTTCTACTTCCTTTAGGTTTAGTATGTTGTTGTTTTTCCAATTCCACCAAGTGTGCAGTTAGGTCTTCAATTTTAGCTCTTTCTTCTTTTAAATATATGAATTTATGGCTATGAACTTCCCTCTCAGGACTGCTTTCACTGCATCCCATAGCTTTTGATATGTTGTGTTGTCGTTTTCATTAGTTTCAAGGCAGTTACTGATTTCTTTTGAGATTTCCTCTTTGACCCACTGTTTGTCTAAGAGTGTGTTGTTTAACTTCCATATCATTCTGCCTAAACTTTTTCTCTGGCCCTTAGTGATTTCCAACTTCATTCCATTGTGGTCAAAGAAATTACTTTGTATAATCTCAATATTTTGGAATTCATTGAGAGTTGTTCTGTCGCCTAGCATGTGGTCTATTTTGGAGTATGTTCCATGTACTCTCGAGAAGAATGTAAATCCCACTGTATTTGGGTGTAGTGTTCTGTATATGTCTATTAAGTCCAGTTCTTCTAATGTATTGTTGAGTGCCTTAGTTTCTTTATTGATTCTCTGTCTAGATGTTCTGTCTAATGATGATAGTGGTGTATTGAAGTCCCCTGCTATAATTGTAGAGGCATTTATTTCTCCTCTTAGTTTTTCCAGAGTTTGCCACACATATTTTGAGACACCAGGGTTAGGTGTGTAAATGTTGATGACTGTTCTCTCTTCTTGAGAGATACTCCTTTTACTAATATGTAGTGTCCATCTTTGTCTCTCGCAATAGTTTTGCATTTAAAGTCTATTTTGTCTGATATTAGAATAGCTACTCCTGCCCTTTTATGGCTATTGTTAGCTTGTAAAATGGTTTTCCAGCCATTCACTTTCAGCCTCCTTGAATCCCTGGGTTGAAGGTGGGTTTCTTGTAGACAGCATATAGATGGATCATATTTTCTTATCCATTCTGCCAATCTGTGTCTTTTGATTGGTGAATTTAATCCATTAACATTCAGTGTTATTACTCGTAACGAATTTCTTACTTCAGCCATTTTTTCTTTGGGTTAATGTATGTCACATGTTGTTTTGTTTCTCTTTTTGTCTTTTCGGCTGTTTTTAAACTCTCTTCCAACTCTCTCTCCCTTGTTTTTTCCTTTCAACTTGTAGAGATTCCTTTAGTATTTCTTGAAGTGCTGGTTTCTTCTTGACATACTCTCTTAATTTCTGTTTATCTGTGAATATTTTGAACTCTCTATCATTTTTGAATGCCAATTTTGCTGGATAGAGAATTAGCGTCTGGAGTTTTTTTCTTTTAGTGTTTTGACTTTGTCATACCACTGTCTTCTTGCCTCCATGGTTTCAGCCTAGAAATCAGCAGTTAATCTTATTGTGTTGGATGGAATAGATGGAATAGAAATTGACACCCTTGAGTTGTGGGCCTATGAAAAAATGTTGTATCTAAGAGCCACTACAGAAAACAGAGAGCAGAAAGATGCAGGAAGGATAAGTGATAGTTTGTAATACAGAATCAATATATACAGCGAGTGGGAAATTATTGAAAAAGAAGCACAGCAAAGAAGCGACAAGCTAGCAGCACCTAATTTAAAAAAAAAATGGAAGAAAAAAGAAAGGGGGTAGGAAAGATGAAAGAAAATCAAGGGACCAGAAAGAAACAGAGAAACCAAAGAGCCACACAGGCAAGCAGTCAAACAGAGCTAAGGGGGATCAATGATTTCCCTAGGGTCCACATGGATGCTTCCTGCCTACTTGTGTTTATCAATCAATTTCCCCACAGGGTTCTATATGCAGGTCCTGAAGCAGCTTTTAGCTGTTAAACTAAATTAAAAGGAATTTATTTTTCATTTATTGAAGTGACTTTCTCACTTTTTTTTTTAATTTTAATTTTTACTTTTTAGCGAAATACAGGACGCAAAATAATTCCTCCTCTAGACCAACCCCCTTATGGAAGGACCCTAGCTGGGCCTGTGGAAATTAATCAAGCACATCCCACTTCCTGGACTCCCCAGGGTAGCTGTAGCTCTGATGTTAGTCAGTGTGGAGTGCTAAAGATGGCCGATTCCACCCCTTCTGGAACTGAGCTCGAGCGTCACCGGGTTGCTAAGTAAATCAGTTTGAGTGCATATTTGCGTCTGCTCTCAGCCTGATGCTGGTTCAGGTCGGCTTATCTGCTCCCCAAAGCTATGGGGCGGTGCAGGCAGCCAGATAGATGTCTAAAAATGAAAAATACCCTTCCCTGTCCTCCAACAGTACCCTCCCTCTTTTGGGAAGTGTCCCTTCTTCCTGGCTCCGCAGCGGCCCGGGTCTTATCCCTGGGTCGCTATGGGAATCAGCTCTGTGCACCCCGACCAGAATCCCTGCTCCAGTTCACCGGGTACCAATTAGCTCGTTTGTTCTGTTCACGCAAGATCCAAGTGGCGCCAGGCAGCCAGATCCCCAGAAAATAAAACTTTCTCGCCTGCTTACGGCTCCGAGTGGCCGTTTTATTTTATTTTATATTTTCTCCCTAACTGCGGGGCTCAGCTGTCTGTGCCAACCCCCACCGGCAGCCTTAAAACTCACGAATCTCCACCGTTCTGTCCACATCGTTGATCCGCACAGATAGATGTCCCAAGCTTCTCACTCCATGGGTGTACAGCACAGACCCCCGGGCAGGACCCCGTCCACAATCCGCCTTGCTCTGGGAGCTTGCAGTGTGTGCCTTCCTACACTAACGCCATCTTGAGAGTCCCCATCATGTTATAACCCAGGAGATCGACCACACTCAGACTTTAACCACTTTTATGAAGTTTATTGAGCTAAACCTGCAGGGGTCTGCAGCACCTCTCATGCAGGAGAGAACTGCAACACCCAGGTTCTAAAATGGCTCCCTTTTATAGGGGGTTGCTGTCGCAGTTTGCAAGCAAGCAGGATGTACAGAAGCGGATTTTGGCAGTTAGCTAGGGTTTGCCCTGATAGCCTGGGGCACAGCTGCAGGGTTGAGATGTCCTTGCAGGATTGTTCAAGGGAGGGGAGGTTGTGTGCTTGTCTGTCCTTGCAAGATTGTTCAAGGGAGGGGAGGTTGTGTGCTTTTCAGATAAGACATTTAGGAGACAGTGGAAAACTTTACTTTTCCAAGTTACTCTGGTTGCCATGAAGGCCTATGGGTAGGCTAATTTAGGGTTCAACAATCATTCATATCTGATGAATTCTTAATAAGAATGTTCCTCTTTCCTTTTCTTCACCTCATGCCTAGCCAAGAATGTGTGCTGTGTCTTCCTCATGTCAGGCTTGACCAGTGCTGTGGAAGATCAATTGGAGGGAACTCAGAGTGCAGAAACACCCAAGGCCCCTGGGGTCAATACAGGCCTATGGGATAAAACAATAAGAATGATGAAAGAAACAGAATTAAAGAAAAAAACCAGGAGGATTTCCTTTACTCACTGCAGACACATTGAAAGCTGAAATAATTCCATAATTTGGTTTGTCCATCATAAACACAGTGGCCTCCTCTCCATGCATGCCAATATATTTAAGAAATACTGCTCTTTATGCCTGAAGCTAAGAAATGATCTATCAGAGGCAGCAAGGTAATAGAGTCCCTAAAGGATCTTTCTTTTGCTTGTCATTTTCTTAAATGAGAAGAGAAAACAAATTCTGAATGTAAATACCTACTGACAACCACCTGCACTTGCCCATGGTTTGGGTCATGGGTTCCCTTGTCCCTGGTGGGGAGGTTTGGGTTTGGGCTGCCCTAAAGTTGCTGTCTCTCACACAGTAATACATGGCCATGTTCTTGAATCTCAGGTTGTCCATTTGCAAAAACAGCATGTTTTTAAGTCATCTCTAGAAATAATGTATTTGCCTTTCACAGACACAAAATACTCACTAATGAGGAAACCAGGTGGTTGTCTTATTAAATTCACCCACCCTAGCCCCTTCCCAGCAGCCAGGTGGGTCCAGTTCACCCAGTGGTTGCTGAAGGCAAATCCAGAGGCTTTACAGAGAACCCCTGGCTGCCTCACATCACCCTCAGTCTCCACCAGCTACACCTCATGCTGGACACCTCCAAGAACAGACACAGTGTTCATTGTGAATCATACAGAAGCAAACACTTACACATACAAAGTTTCCCTGTGGCCCACACATAAAAATGACTGTAGCAGTTTGATGCTGTTTTTGAATTCCAAAAATAGATATTGGATTATGTTTGTGAATTGGTCTGGGCATATTAGATGTATTGGATTCAGAGATTTCACTTTTACTTGATTAAATAATGATTAAGGCTTTGATTAGGACACATAAGTAGGATGTTGAGTCCCCACCCCCTTGATGGGTGGGGACTCACAGAGAAAATGACAATGCACAGGAGTTACTTGGAGTGTTGATCCTGGAGCCTGGAAAGTAAGCACACAGAGAAGCAGATACTTGAGAAAGGAGAGAAGTCTCCACCAAATACAGGCAAAGATCTCAGGAAAAGAGAAAAGCCATTCACCTCAGAGTCTACAGCTGGCATTGTGGGGAAAGCAGAGCAGCTGAGCCTGAGGAGAAATGAACTCTGGGAAGAGAGGAACCCAGGAAGCCTGAACCCTTGGAGATATCAGCAGCCATCCAGCTCCAACAGATGGCAACAGAGTTTGGTGAGGGAAGTAACTTATGCTTTATGGCCTGGTAACTGTAAGCTTCTATCCCAAGTAAATACTCTTTAAAAAAGCCAACAGATTTCTGGTATTTTGCATCAGCACCCCTTTGACAGGCTAATACAGAATTCGGTACTAGAGAATGGGGAAGTGCTTTGGCAATTACCAAAATACTGGAATGGTTTTATAAAAGGGTAAGGGATATTTTTTGGAGAAATTGTGAGATGCTTGATAGAAAAGGCCTATCTTTTTTTGAAGAGACTGTTGATAGAATATGGGCCCTAAAGAGACTTTTAAATTTTGAAACTACTATTGGAAACTGGAAGAAAGGTGATCCGTGTTTTAAAATTACAGAGAACATAGGAAGATTAACTACTGATGTTTGATGGAAAACAGAATTTGAAAATGGCAAGCCTGGGCATTTAACTAAAGAACTTTCCAAAGTAAACTTGGAGAAGGCTGCTTGGCTTCTCCTCACAACTTATATCAAAATACTAGATGAGTGAGATAAGATGAGAACAAAATTGGTGGGCACAAAGGAACCAGAAACTGATTCTGGAATTTCCAAGCCCCTAGAAATCAAGTCCCCAGATGATAGTTCCCCATTTGAGAATGTAACTAAACTTGGAACTTGTAAATCAAGATTGAAGATCAGTTATCTAGAAAAGACTTGTGGAAGGTCTTACATTCTGATGCATTTGACCCCTTCTTGGGGCATGCTAAACTGACAAAATTTTTGAGAGTACTATATGAACAAAATCACTGCCAGCCTGGAATAAAAGGGACATGGAAAGGAGAGATTGAAGGAGAAACAGCTTTAAGAGGAAAACCATGGAAGCTGAGATCTGGAATTAAGATATCACCATGGGCCAAGAGATGAAACCCACCCATGTGTACAGAGAGGGTGAGTTTGCCCTGGCAGTTGAAGAGGGTGGATGTTCCCATCCAATTTTCAGGAAGAGTTTTGTTGACCCAGGGTACAGAATGTGTGGAGCACATTCCCCAAAGATTAGTGAAGTTGAGGTCACCAACCTATTGTTCTGAGTGGTTGGGCCTGTCCCCCATGGATTAGGGAAGCCAGGTCACCAACTCATTGCTCTGAGAGAGTGGGGCCTATATACCAAAGGTTATGGAGACTGTTGCCTTCATTTCACTATACTAGAGGGGCTAAGACTTTACCCCAGAAGTCAGGGAAGTTGTGGTCATCATCCCAATGCTCTTGGAGGATGAGGCCTCGAGCTTTATCACCACCCAGATGCTTGAGGAGGGTGGAACCAAGAAAATGACCATTAGGCAAGACTGTGGAAAATGTGAGTCCTCACGAGGCCCCAGGGAAAAGAAACCACTACCTTGAAAATGACTCTGACTTTGAAATTGAATGGAGGATGCCCTGCAGGGTTAGTGACTCATGTTTCCCTCCCAATTTCTCTTTATGGTAAAGAAAATGTTTTTCTCTGGTCTGTCCATTTGTGTTTTGGAAGCAGATAAATTGTTTTGTAAGTTTCAGAGGTCTACAGCCAGATGGGACTTTGTCTCAAAACAAACTGTATGTCTTTAAACTGATTGTGATATGATTCTGTATTTAGCATTGTATTGATTTAAGGTTTTTTTTTTTTTTTTTTAATATTGTAATGTCTTTTCGGAACTCAGAGGGTGGAATATAGCAGTTTGATATTGTTTATGAATTCCAAAAATCCAATATATTGGATTATGTTTGTCAACTGGTATGGGCATATTAGATGTGTTAGATTCAGAGGTTTCACTTTTATTTGACTAAATAATGATTAAGGCATTGACTGGGCCACATTAGTAGGAGGTTCACTCCCTGTCCCCTTGGTGGGTGGGTTCTCACAGAGAAAATGACAAGGCACAGGAGTTTGTTGGAGTTTTGATCCTGGGGCCTGGGAAGTAAACACACAGGGAAGCAGATACTTTAGGAAGAAGCCTCCATTAAACACAAGCAGAGGCCTCAGGAAGAGAAATGAGACATTCACCTGCTAGTCTATAGCTGGCCTTGTGGTGAAAGCAGGGCAGCTGAGCCTGAAGAGAAATGAGCCCAGGGAGGATAGGAACCCAGGAAGCCTTGCAGACATCGGCAGCCATCTTACATCAACATGTGACTGTTGAGTTTGGTGAGGGAAGTAACTTGTGCTTTATGGCCTCGTAACTGTAAGCTTCTACCCCAAATAAATACCCTTTATAAAAGCCAAAAGATTTCTGGTATTTTGCATCAACACCCCTTTGACTTACTAATACAATGACCTTGGTAAATGATCAGGAATTACACTCAGCTTGGCACAAAGTTTATGGTGGCTCTGCTAGGTTCCATCTGCTTAGAAGGGAACTCTGCTTCTGGGAAAGGACAACAGAATTACAGTGATTCAGTGAATCATGTCCTCAGACACATTGCCCATATTACCTTCATGTCTGAAATCCATCTCAAAATACTATACAAATTTAAGGATCAATTTGTCAAATTCTGAAAAAAAAAACAGTACTTGGGTTCCTATCCCTCCACATCCTCTCCAACATTTAGTGTCTCCTGTTTTTTTAATAGCTGCCATTCTGATGGGTGTAAGATGGTATCTCATTGTAGTTTTGATTTGCATTTCCCTGATAGCAAGCAATGTTGAGCATTTTTTTCATGTGCTTTTGAGCCATTTGTATTTCTTCATTGGAGAATTGTCTTTTCAGGACACTTGCCCATTTTTAAATGGGTTGTTTGTCCTTTTATTTTCAAGATGTAGGATTTCTTTATATATTCAGGATATGAGGCTCCTGTCAGTTTTTGTTTACTATTATTATTGAAATAATGAAAATACTCTAATAATGATTGAAATGATGAATGCACAACTATGAGATTATACCAAATACTATTATTGTACACATTGAATGAATTGTATGCTTTATTAATATGTACCAATAAAATAGATTTGTTTAAAAAAAACAAAACAAACAAACAAACAAAAAACAGTACTTGGTGTTTTGGTAGGGATTGTGTTGAATCTGCAGAATAATTGTTAGTCATTGTCATTTTAACATTAAGTCTTTGAATCCATGAATACTAGGTAACTATCCAACTATTTAGGTCCCCTTTAATTACCTTCCACAAACTTTTTAATAGTTTTATTTTTTAATATTGTAAAGTGTTGCATTTTTGTCAAACATTCTTATCTATTTTATTCTTGATATTGCTATAGTAAATTTTTCTAAATTTTTAAATATAATTTCAAGTGCAATTTGTAACATTTGATGTTTCTATTTTGATTTTGTATCCTACTAATTGCTTAGTTATTTTGTAATGTGTGTGTGCTTGTTTATGAACCTTAAGATGTCATTTACAAGATTATGTCACTGTGAGAAGAGAGTTTTACACCTACCATTCTTTGACCTATGCCTTTTTCCCCTAAGTGTTTTGGCTAGAGGCTATGTCTATATTCTATTAGTGGAATGAGCAGACATTATTTGTTGTTTTTTCCTGTTTGTGCTATTCCTGATCTTAATGGTATGGCTATTTGTCTTTCCATCATGAGTCATGTTCTATGAGGATGTTTCAAAGATGATGTATAGTAGGTTCAAGTAAGTTCTCTTCAATCCATAGTGTGCTGAGTGCTTTTCTCATGGAGGGGGGTTAGACAAATGATTTTTATACACTCATGTGTTTTTTTCTTCATCAGTTAATATGATGTATTTTCTTGATTGATTTCCATAAGTTGAACCAGGGAAAGTTGCACTTGATCATGCTATGCAATCCTTTATGCATGTTGCTTCTTATGGTTAGTTTATATTGCCTTAAGAAAGTTACATTTTTAAGTATTGACCTATCTTTTTCATATGTAAGTCATTCTTTTATCATTCTAAAAATATTTGAAGGTATTAGAACTTATCTATGGTATCTATTTTTTTGTTTTGTAGATTCATGTGATGTCACACTGAATCTCATCATGATCTGTCCAAAAGTATTTATAAATTATCTAGTTCCTTAACTTTTGAAATTTTACTAGAAATTGTCATTATATTTTTGACTTCTTGGCCTTCATGATTCTTTCATTTGAGGATGTGAATTTCTCAAGAGTATTATACTGTTATTTCTTTGATTATTATTCCACCTTCCCTGATTTTCCTGTCTTTTCTCCTGACAAACCCATTCATATTTTGACATATTTTCTTTCCTCTATTACTCAATGCTTTACTATTCTTAGTCTTTTAGCTTATTTACTTTACCATGTTTGCTACATGAAGGGATAAATCAGTTTTGTATCTATTGACTCAATATTTCATTCTCCAGATTTTTCTATTTATTAATTTAAATAATTAATTTGCTGATTTCAACACTAGTTTTTTTGGCCTTCTTTATTTTTATGGCTTCTTGGCTGTTACTGTTATCATTTTAATTTGATTTTACATTTAAATCAATGTTTCCAAAATTAATTTATTTTCATTTTGCATACAACTCATTAAATTTAACAGATATGTATATTCTTGTAATTCTCACTACTATCAGGGTGAAGAACAGTTCTGTCAAAAGAAAACCTCCCTCTTGCTATGCTTTTATAGTCACAGCATCCACCTACTCCTCACCTTGGCAACCACTTCTCTGGTTTTATCTCTATTGGTTAATCTTTTGAAAATATCATATAATTGTTGTCATACAATGCATAATCTTTAAGACTGGTTTCATTCAAGGAGCAGAATGTCTTTGAGATCCATATGGATTTATGTGTGTACCAATAGTTTTTCTTTTTCACTGCTGCATAGTGTTTTTTCTGTGGAAGTACCCCCATATTGTTAATGAATCCACCACTGAGGGGCATTTTGGTTGTATCTAGCTTCTTCCAATAGTAAATATTTTGGACACATTTTAGTGTAAATATAAGATTTCAGATTTCTAGAATTAATACTCATGAATGGGATTGCTAGGTTCTGTGGTAAGTGTATGTTTAACTTTAAAAGAAACTGCCAAACCATTTTCCAGCATAACTGTTTCAATTTTTGTTCTCACCAGTTATGCATGAAGTTCTAGGTGCTGGACATGCATCTCAGCACTGGTCAGTGTTCCTTTTAATGTTTCAGCATTTTAATAGTTTACAATGGAAGCTCACTGTGGTTTTAATTTTTGTTTTATTTCCCTGGCTACTAAATGAAATATCAGGCAATGGGTTGGCTTAAATGAAGAGAAGTTATGGGCTCAAAGTTTTAAGGGTGTAGAAGTTCAAAACCAAGGTGTCATCAAGATGATGCATTCTTCAAGATGTATGTAGCATCCTGGGGCAGGTTGCTGATTGATCTTTGGTCCTTGGATTTTAAGATAAATAGCAATGAACATTTCAGCCACCGTTGGCCTGTCACTTCTCTGACTGCTATTGACTTCCAGTTTCTGGCTGTTTCCTCTTGTTTTCTCTCTCTGTTTCTGAATTTTATTCTGATTATAAAGTCTCCTGTAATAGGAATAGGACCCATCCTGATTCAATTGGGCCACACTTTTAATGCAGTAATTTCATCCAAAGACCTACTTACAATGGCTTCACAACCACAGGAATAGATTGTGATAAAGAACATATTTTTCTGCGTTTCATAGCTCCAATCCATCACACTTGCATTTCCATAATGGAAAATTAAGTTGATTACCTCTCTATGTGCATACTTACCATCTGCATATCTTTTAATCTGTGTCCAGTCATTGAATTTGTACCTATTTAATAATTGGAATTTTCCTTTTCCTATTATTATGCTTTGAGTGTTCTTTTTATATTCAGATTTTAAGTCATATGATATAAATGGGATTTGCAAATGTAAGTATTTGTCTGTAATTAGAATTTTCAATTTCTTGAATATCTTATACACAGACAAATATTTACATATGGTAAATTCTAATTCATCATTTTTTTATGAATACTGTTTTCCCAACCATAACTTTTTCATGATTATTGTTTGAATTTCAATGTCCTGAATGATGCAAACTCCCCAAAGATGTTGATTTTCTTGTTCTTTAACAGTGGTTAAAGAACCACTGTTGATCTCTGTTAAATCAATGGTGGATCTTTTGTGTTTTTACTTTATAGTGTGGTCATTCTTTTTCAAGGGAAATATTTCCTAAAAATTATGACAATTTTTTTTTTCTGAACAAACTTGAAATTTAGATTTCTTATGAAATGGTACCAAAGTGCTCTTCTGATTTAATAAGATTTTTTCCTTGGTGTCAGGTTTCTTATCATTAAACTTATGGATACCCATGAAATATATTTATCTCCTGGACCTGAAATTTAAAACTCACAGCTCCCATGTGAAAGACCTAAAACATCATTTTTGCCCCAATACTATCAGATACTCCACCATTGGAAGACAATTAATTTTGTTGTATCATTGCATATATCATATTTATTTTTGCAAATTTTGGAGTATGTTTCTCCTTCTTCAATATATAAGAAGTGACTATTTGTATTTCTGCAGTTGTTCATGCTTTCTTATCTATTGATGCTTCTGCATCTTTACATCAAACAATTTAATAAAAACATACATTGTGTTTATTTGCATTCTGCACTTGGAAGGATATGAGTTCTGGCAACAGGATGCACTGTATGGATAGTCCATCTTACTGATGGAATTTGACCCTGTCAGGTTGAATCTTTATAAGAGAACACAGTATCTTGCCTGTAAGAACTTACAAGGGGAATGAGTCTTCTCAGTAGGGAAAGGGAAAGAAGCCTAGGCCTGGAGGCTGATGGATAACAACAGGAAACCCTAGAGAATAACAGGAAATGCCATCTGCCCTGAATTCTCCTGTTCTGCAGCAGCATGAGCATGGCTGAAAACCAGCCCTGGTTCTTGTACAGAAGGACCCTGGGGTTGTGCCTCTGTGCTCTCCATGCACAATAATACATGGCTGTGTCTAAAGGGTCCATGTTGATCATTTTTAGGAACACCTGTTTTCTGGGGTTGTCCTTGGAGATTGTGAGCTGACTCTTCAGAGATGGAGCATAATACTTATCATCATCCCAATATATGGTTGCAAGCCACTCCAGTGCCTTTCCTGGGAGTTGGTGGATCCAGGTGACACCCATTTCAGAAGTGCTGAGTGGGAACCCAGAGAAAGTGCAGGTCAGGGTAAGGGTCTGCATGGGTTTCACTATGCCAGAGCCAGACTCCTTCAGTGTGACCTGGGAAAAGTCCCTGTGGAGGAGGCAGAAGAAGGTGAAGGTGGCTCAGCAAGAGAATTAGAATCATTTAATCCCTGTTGGATTCCCTGTCCAGAGCACTCATATGAAGGGATAGTCAGCAGCAGCAGGGTGGGGCAAAATCTGTTCATGGTGGAGCCCAGGAGTGATGTATACAAGCCCATTGCTCAGCTTTTCAACATCAACCCAGAGTGGAGTTAGGGGGAGATTTGCATTCCCCTTATATAGTACTGACGCCTAGGAGCTCAGATTGCAGGACACAGAAAGGAACCAAGTCTGTTGTGGAGGGTCATTGAACCCTTAGTTCTGGGCCCCTATGTCTTGATCTCCAAAGGTAGACACCCCATCCATTTCAGAACCATGGCTCTTGACATGCAAAGCCTTGGGATGGCCCTGTGGATTAAAGAGTCCTCTAATTGTATGTTTTTCCCAGATATCTTCAGCCTTGTTATGCCTGTAGTAGAGGAATGTGGCTAGAGAACAAGACACAAGTTGTACTTCTGCTTTCAGAGACAAAGAGGGGTATACTTGTGTACACACCAGGATAATATTCTAGTATGTTCATTGTATCCTTTCTTTGATAAGGAGTGAGTGAGAGTGAACTGTTAAAGTGGGATAGGGTTGATCCATAGATCATTTTCCTTTGCTGTTTCAAGAAGCTGGTGCTGGGAAGCGGCTGTGGCTCAATCAGTAGGGCCCCCGTTTACCATATGGGAGGCCCCAGGTTTGGTTCCCGGGCCTCCTGGTGAAGGCAAAGCCCGCCTGCACGGCGTGGTTAGCTGACCCAGTGAGCATAAGCAGCAAGGGGGGGGGGATAAATGAATAAATAAATAAAATCTTAAAAAAAAAAAAAGAAGCTGGTGCCAATCTAGTCAGCATGCCATTTTCTCCTGAGCATGTCCATCCTTGTCTTTGTGTCAACTCTGCCCTTGTGAGAATCAGATGAATGCTTTTCTGTCTATCTTCTTCTCATCCCATGACTTAATATAGGTGATGGGCAGCTGGCATGGAGGATTCTCAGGGGAACAACTGACGGACAGAGTTCTCTTCCAGACATGCTTTGCACCTTTCCCAGAGATGGTCTCTGGGGTTGTTCATGTTCCTCCATGACAAACTTTTTGTGTTCCATGACATTATGGAGGTTAATCATGTTGAACTGCTTCCATCAAATAGTGTTGTGGACCATAGTTCTGCAATAATTTAAAGAAATATGGTTCATACTCTGGCCCTATTTATGGTGGTTTTGGTGTTAGCAGTAGGAAAACATGATTAAATATGGTAATGAGTTTATTGTCCATGCACCTGAGTTAGAGGCAACATCCCTAAACTCTCTCAGCACTGCTCTCAGTAAGGCTCAGCTCAAACTGACTTTCACATGTTCTTGTCACAATTACTCTTTCAGAATCTTTGAAAGAATAATATTGACCTAATATGTTTTGTTTTGTTTTGTTTTGTTTTTTTTAAAGATGTTATTTATTTATTCATTTATCCCCCCCTTGCTGCTTGCACTCGCTGGGTCAGCTAACCACGCCGTGCGGGTGGGCTTGCCTTCACCAGGAGGCCCCAGGAACCGAACCCGGGGCCTCCCATATGGTAAACGGGAGCCCTACTGATTGAGCCACAGCCGCTTCCCATGACCTAATATGTTATACACTATTTTATTTACAGGAAACACTTTGATTAAATATCCCTACCAGATACATTTTGAGTGGACCATGAAGAGTTTCACAAAGGAGATAAAATGGTATTTTCCAAAGTTTGAGGACTGGTAAGTGTCAACCAAGGTGTCATCCAAATAATCTGGTCTATCTATGGTGTCCACACATGCACAGATACATGCAAATACACATGAACATGTATATGCGTAAAGCTACACAATATACATTTCCCAAATCTGCATGTAAAAAATAAGGTTATGCCCAAGGAAATATAGCTGATCCATTAACTACAAAAAATAACCAAACAAAATAATGAAAAGAAACCAAAAACTTCAAAAAACACATTCAAAACTACTGCAAAGGGAAAACTACATTTAGTTATTGAGCCACAATAAAAGTTCAAAATATTTAAGTGATAATCCTGTAACATATAATTTTATCATGACAATATTATATAAAATGTTGACTTAGCAGTACTTCCAACACCTTTGGCACACAGAATGAAAAATAAATGCAGTGTTTTGCTACTGTTTAAAGCATGGTTTGTCTTCTTTCTTTTGTAAATAAAAGTCAAAAAACAGATAATGGAGGGAAATACTCATGGGCTCCTAGATGTGTCAAATGATGCTCAACCATCATATATATTTTATTTTTTTCCTGAATGTTCCTCCACAAGTATTTCTCCTCATTAATTGGTCTGTTTTTAAAATCTTTCCCTGATTAAGCACAAGCATATTACTAGGAAAGGCAAAGTTCTATATTAAAATTATGATTCAGCAATTGCAAATGGGTTGCAAAAATTAAGAATTTATGGTATTGTAATATTACATATATATTCATAATGATGCTTGTACTATTATCTTTAGTGTAAAAAGGTTTTCATGTGCAATTTGTTGAAAAGATTTTTCCAATCTTGAAGGTAAAATTTTAATATACTTACCAATTTCACTTTTGTAATTTTAAATCCAGTTTCAGGTCCTCAACGTCTCCTCCATGATTTACAAAGTTTTATTTATAATAATGATTATTTATGTAGGTTAAATAGAGCAATACCAGGCAAAAGTCATTTTTTAATTAGATGTTATTGCAATTATAGCTGAAAGGACAATTTTGCCCTGGATATTTTTTTAGTTATTTCATCAAAATGAGGAAAGGTAATTGACACTTTTATATATTTTAATTAGAGAAGTTGTAAGTTTAAAGAAAAAATATAAAAATTCAGTGTCCTCCTATGCCCCCATATTGTTGACATTTTGCATTAGCATGGTACATTTGTTACAACTGATGAAAGAATATTAAAATTGTGCTGTAGTTTACATTAGGCGATTTTTTCTTTGTCAACCCTATTAACACATTATATTATTGTTTTATATTTGTTTAATTCAGAAAATATTATTTTTATACTTGTAAAATTAACTATACTCCAATGTTTTCAGTAGATTCACTGTATTATGCAGTCCCATGTTTTATCTTTTAATTTTTATTTTATTAAAATATATATGAAAGTTCCTCTTTTAACCATATTCACATATGCGATTCAGTGCTGCTAATTACACTTGCAATAAATTGCTACCATCACCACCATCCATTTCCAATACTTTATAATAAACCTAAATAGAAATTCTCTACAAATTAATGATTAACTCCACATTCTCTATATGCAACCCAGTCCTTGGCATCATATATTCCAGATTTAAATATATTAGTTTGCTTATACTAATAACTTCCTATCACTGAAATGTCCTTTTGTGAATGACTTATTTCACTCAGCATAATTTTGTCAAGGTTACTCCATGTTGTCACATGTATCAGGACTTCATCCTTAAAAAGGTTGAATAATATTCCATCATATGTATAAACCACATTTTACTTATCCATTCATCACATGATGTATACTGTGTTGATCCATCTTTTGGTAATTATGAATAATGCTTCTATGAACATCAGTGTGCAAATATCTGTTCGAGTTCCTTCATTCTATTATTTGGGGTATACGCTTTCTAGAGGGATTGCTGGGTCATATAGTAATTCTATACTTAGTTTTCTGAGAAAAAATATACTTCAAACCAGAAAACATTTTACATTACCACTAGCAATGAATGAGAGTTCTTTTTTCTCTTCATCCTCTCCAAGAATTCTAATTTCCTGTTTTTTTTTTTTTTTTACTAGTAGCCATTCTGTGTGGCATGAAATGTTACCTTGTAGTTTGATTTGCATTTTCACAATAGCTAGTGACATGGAGCATAATTTCATATTTCTTAGGCATCAGTATAGACTCTTTGAGAAATATTTATTCAAGTCTCTGCCCATTTTTTTTAAAATTGTGTTTTTGAATTTTTATTATTTAGTTGTAGGATTTCTTTATATAATCTAGATATTAAACTCTTAAAATTTATGTGATTTCTACATAATAAATATTTTCTTCCATGAAGTAGTTTGTCTTTTCACTTTCATGATAAAGTCCTTTGATGCACAAACATTTTCAATTTTGATGAGGTCTCAGTTATCTATTTTTTGTTTTGTTACTTGTTCCTTGGGTGTAAAGTCTAAAAAACAATTTTCTAACACAAGATCCTGAATATTCTTATAGGAGCTATATATTCTTGATTCTTATATTTCAGTTTCTGATCCATTTTGATGTAGGTTTTCTTTTTTTAATATGGTGTGATATTGTGGTCATCTTTATTCATTTGCACATGAATACCCTGTTTTCCCAGCACCACTTTTTGAAGAGTCTATTCATCTCCAATTGAGTGGACTTTGTGGCCTTGTAAATAATCAATTGGCCTTAGATGTGAAGGTCTATTTCTGAACTCTCAATTCCATTCCATCACTCATCATATCTATGGTTTTGCAAGTTTCTTGATATTTTGAGCATGATAGTTATGTAATAAGCTTTAAAGCCAGGATGTGTGAGTAATCCAAATTAATTCCTCTTTCTCAAGATAGTTGGTCATTTTTGGGCCCCTTGCCATTTGAAATAAATATGATAATTGGTATTTTCTATATCATATTGAAATTTTGATTGGGATTGTGTTGTATCTGTATATAATTTGGGGGTAGCATTGACATCTTAACAATATTTAGTGTCATGAACACTGAATGTCCTTGCATTTGTTTAGGTAATCTTTGATTTCTTTTTTCCATGCTTTATAGTTTTCTGTCTACAAGTCCTTTGCATGTTTCATTAAATTTATTCATAGATATTTGATTTCTTTCTTCTTCCTGCAAATGGATTTCTTTCTTTATTTCCTCCTCAGAGTGCACATCACTGCAAAACTACTGTATTCTGCATGTTGATCTTGTATTCAACTGAACTTGTTTAATAGTACTATTAGATTTGTTATAGGGTTTGGGGACTTTCTCTATACAGGATCATGTCATCTTTAACTAGTAAAATTTTTATTTCTTCCTTTCCTATTTGTATGCATTTTATATCTTTCTCTTGCCTAACTTAACTGGTTAGGACTTCTAGTACATTGCTGAATAACTGGTGACAGTGGGCATCCTTGTCTTGTTCTCTATCTTGCAGAGCTTTCATTCTTTCACTAGTGAATATGATGTTAGCTCTGGTGTTTTCAAATATGCCCTTTATCATGTTGAGGGAGTTTCTTACAATTCCTCGCATTCTGTGTATTCTTATCAAGAGAAGACATTGGATTTTGCCAAATGACTTTTCTGTGTCAATTGAGAAGGTCATGTGTTTTTTTCCCATTCATTTTGTTAATATACTGCCTTCCATTAATTGATTTTCTTATGTTAAACAACCCTTGCATACCCACTTGATCATGGTGTATAATTATTTTAATGTTCTGTTGGGTTCAGTTTCTAAGTGTTTTTGAGGAATTTTCCATCTATATTCATAAGATAGATTTATTTTCACTTTTCTTTTCTTGTAGTATCTTTATTTGATTTGGGTACTAAAGTGATGTCTTCATATAATAAATTAGACAGTGTTCCATCCTGTTCAACTTTTTTGGAATATTTTGAGCAGGATTGTTATTAATATTTCTTATAATGATGGGTAGAATTCACCTATGAAGCCACCATGTCCTTGGATTTTCTTTTTTGGGAAATTTGTGATGACTAAATCAATGTATATGTAATTTTTTTTTTGAGCTCTTCTATTTCTTCTAGAGTCAGGGTAAGTTTTTCAGGTGTTTCTAGGAATTTACCCGTTTCATCTATGTTGTCTAATTTGTTATCATACAGTTGTTCATAGTATACTCTTATGATCTTTTTGGTTCTGTGCAGTCAGTAGCAATGCTTGACACTATCTTTAGAACAAATAATGTGCAATATCATATAAATTTTGAACTGATTTTAATATGTACCACTTATATTTAAATGTGTATATTTATGTAAAATTATGTGTGAGGTGTGCAATAAGAGATCAACATGAAATCTTTCCATTTATAACTGCAGGTGTTTTCACTACATAGGAAGAATTATGTTGCTGTTTTTTGCTTATGAAATAGTCCCATAATGAAATTTTTTATAAATAGAGGCACTCATTTTGTAAATATGTATACCCTTTCTGACCATCAGGACCACCCATGATTCTTACTGAATATCCAGGTCATAAGTCATTGAAATAGTTTTGTGGGCTTGTCTTCAGAATCCAACAAAACCTACAGATAAGTCTTACCCACAGTGCAGCTTCAGAACTAATGACTGAGAAAAAATCCTGGAAGATGAAGTTCAATGTTACATATCCACTCAATGTTAAATGCTCCATTAGTTTTGTTAATAATGTTTCATTTAGGGTCCCAGGGCTATTCCTGAGGTCAAGTGTGCTCAGAGTCCCTCCCTTTAGAGTGTTGAGCTGGCAGCTCCTCTAGGAATCCATACAGACCCCAGAGATTATGAGGTGAGCCCCATCAGGCTTGATCTTGATCAATACAGTCAGCAGTAGGAGGACCTTCCTCATCCTCACTTATATCACTATTGGGATGGAGTAAATTGAGGTAGCAAATACTCTGTTGAACTGTGAGGCACCTTCAGAGGTGGATATACAGTTAAATTTACTCAAAGATTTCTCATACATTGGTGCACTCAAGATGAGTTATTACAGTAAAAAAAAGTTGAAAACCCATAAATAAAGATGGCACTAATTGAGAACTTATGTTTTTCAGGTATTCTTTTGCAGAATCTGAGATTTTGTTGGAAAGTTACAAACTATGATGAAAATACAAAAAGTTCTGCTCCTTTAATAAAATCATGTGATTCCAAATGTGATAGAAAACACAAAATCACATCATGCTTCCATATACACCAATGTACACACAAACACACATATGAACACTAACACTAATTCCCATTAAATAACATATGTTCAATACAATAAACATTAATATAATCATGCACAAGCACACATTCAGATGCACACAGTAACAACCACAGCCTAACACATATGGTAGGATTCACACACACTAATACACCCAAATTAACACAAATTTGATCACACAGTAATAAACACACATGCACACACTGACATACACACCAACACCCTCAGAGTAACAGGCATATCTACCCACAGTAATGCACACATTTAACACATGCAAATGTACATACAATAACATGCATGATGTACACATAAACACAACATATCACACAAACTATCACAAATACTAGGATCTGCAAATATATATGTCCATATTATATAGGGACTGCCTATTGGAAAGATGCTTTCTTTGTACAAAGAGGAAATACCAGGCTAATACAAGAAACTCCTACTTAGGCTCCCTCTGCACCTGTTCTTCATGTGGGCTTCAGTGATTCATGGATCTTGAGCTCCCCTTGCAGGTCAGCCCCATTGTGCCAACAGCAGGGGGACATTTTTCCTTGGTATCCCATTGTCTTTTTCTCACATTCTTACACAATTATACATGGCTCTTTCCAAGACAGTCATGGAGCTCAGCTAAAACAGGAACTGGTTCTCAGCATGTCTCTGTAATGGATATTCTGCTTTGGTAGAAAAGGTTGGAGTATGCAGTACAACTGACAACAATGTTTCACATTCACTGAGATGGTACTTTGGGGGACTGATGGATTCAGTCTCAGCAGTGCTATGAGCTATGATGAAGAATCTACCAACAGTTCAGATGAGTAAAAGGATCTTTGAGGGTCTCACCTGGACTGGGTCAGGTATCTGCTGCTCTAAGATAACAGAGCTGTGGATAAGGTCAACCATAGTAAGTGACTTGAACCCTCACCATTCAGCTCCTTTACCACCAATCCTAAAACACTTACAGAGCATTGCTGCCATCAAGAAAAGTAAGAACCCTAAGGTTTCCAAGTCCATGAGATGATCTTGTCCCTGATCACACACCCAGTTCACACAGAAGAGAAGCACAAGGTTTCCCATCTAGGGCTGTGATTACCCTGGAAGCATGGGGTCTCTCCTCCATGTAGGAGGGCCCTTGTTTCTAAGCCATGGGGAAGCTCAATAGGGAGACTTTTCCCCATGAGCTCACAGAGACTTCTACCTACAATCTGTGTGCACCAGACTAACAGAGGTCTTCTGCTTCAGAAGGTGTTATTTACATGAGTTCTTATTTATACACTTTCAGATTACAAAAGTAAATAAGGAGCAATCATTCATATATCCTGAGGGATGCAGATGGATCATAAGTATGTGCTTATGAAAAATGATTTAAACATCAAACACACACAAACACACACACACATACTGTACAACAGAAAAGAGAATGGGACACTGACCTCCTGGGGGCAGCTGAGGAACTGGTCTTCAGGGTCAATGTATTAGGCTGAATAAGTAGCCCCAAAATATCTAGATGTTAAACAGGAATAGTTATGAATAGTTACACTATATGGCATAAGGGATTTTGCAGTTATGATTAAACTAACAATTTTGAGATGAGATGGTCTTGGAATTTTCAGTCGGCCCTATATGAAATGGCATGTGGCCTTCTATGAGGAAGAGAGGGATATTAGATTGCAGGATAATAAGAAAGCCATATAGGCACTGAATTAGGATGTTATACAGCTTGTTTTCAAGGTGGGTGAACAGACCACGAGTGAGGGAATTCAAGAAATGCTGCTCCAGAAGCTGTAAAAGAAAGAAATAGATCATCTCCTTGAATCTCTAGATATAGGGAATGCATCCCTATCAATACCTTGACTTTGGCCCAGTGAATCTTATTTCAGACTTAATACCAGAATTATAAGAGATGAAAATATGTGTTGTATATTTAACTTTTTAATTGAAGATTATCATTCATACATGAACATCCATAAACAATAAGTGTATAAGTTGTGAACTTACAAAACAAACATGCATATCATCACACAGGGCTCCCATATAGCACCCCACCAACAACACCAAACACCATTGGAAAACAACCACAATAAACCATGAAGGAGCATCATCAAAACACCAACACCAACTATAGCCAGTATCTTATACTTGGTGCATTTTCCTCTAACCCACCTGGTTAATGACACCTAATAATAATATTATACACTTGTTACATGAGAAGAAATGGATATTATATTTCAGGTGAATAACAAAACAATGTAACTGCTGAAGTAAGATATTATACAACTGGTTTTCAAGGTGATCAAGGGGTCATGAGTGAGGAAATTCAAGAAATGCTGCTCTAGAAGCTGAAAAAGGAAGGAAACAGATAGTCTTCTAGAATCTCTAGATAGAGTGAATACATCCCTATCAATACCTTGACGTTGGCCCAGTGAATCTTTTTTTTTTTTTTAAGTTTATTTATTTATTTTTTAATTATTTTTTTGTGGGTAGAAATCAAAATTTTCACAAAACATACCAATATTTGTAAAAATGATATATAAATATATATGGATATATGTGCATTTGCTTACAAAAGTGTTACATATATATATATATTAAGAGGTGCTTAGATTACCGAAAATAATACACAGAAACTACCGGGATTCCCATGTTCCCCACCTCCCGCACCTCCCACCATATCCCACATAAACATCTCTCACAAGTGTGGCCCATCACCCTCAATGTACTTACACATCCTGGGGCCTTGTCATCAACCATAGACCACAGTTCACATCGTAGACCACACTCTCTCCCACACAGTTCTGAATGGTGTGCTGATTTAAAATGGCCTACATCCGTTGCCAAACAGCACTCAGGACAACCTCCAAATCCCAAAAAAGCCCCTGTATTTCAACTGCACATCCCCTCCCTGCCCTGAAAGTGTCCAGTGTCCACTGGCTCCACCTCACTGTTATTATTTCTTCCATTGCTAGAATCACCATATGTGTACAACACAATACCATCAAGTCCACTCTAGTCCATAGTTCTTCCCCCAATCCTGAGGGAACTCGGATGGTGATGTCCACTCCACCTCCAAGTGAGAGAGGGCTTATATCCCATGGATATGGTGGGGGGCATGATCCTGCCTGCAGAGGCAAGCCCTCTCCATACCCTGGGATGGCCGTTGCCCATTGTTGGCTCCTCACCAGGTGACTTGATGAGTCCATTGAGCTGTAAGGTAGGAGTAGCAGCTCCACCGAGATTCCACGCACACCTGGCACATAGGTAGGCCAGAGGCTCCAATATCTGGAAGTATACCTAAAAACTCCAGCATCACATATAGGTTTGAATAGAAGGGACTGATGAACCATGTGCAGGGAGGACTTATTTGAGTCCAATTCTGTCACTCTCAGGAGCACAGATTCCAAAATAGAGCCCACTGATAAGGCGTCAGTCTCTGGGGCTATCCCCCCTTATATAGGACTTGGGTGTCTCCAGAGCTCTCCGGAGCCGCTCTGTGTGGGGTGATATGCACTTTGATGTTCTATGAGCTCCTACTGAGGTGTGCATAAGCGTTACCTCTGGGATGACCTCCCAACTCTCTTTGAAGTCTCTTAGCCACTTGAGCTCATTTGTCTTTACCTTTCCCCCCTTTTATTCAAGGTCTTTTTCCAGTTGTGTTGCCAGTTGGCACTTGGTATTAATCCCTCGTTGCCAGGGAGGCTCATCCCCGGGAGTCATGTCCCACATTGGGGGGAAGGTAATGCATTCATATGCTGAGTTTGGCTTAGAGAGAGGCCACCTTTGAGCAACAAGGAGGCTCTCAGGTGGCAACCCTTAGGCACTCCATAACAGTAAGCTAAGTTTCAGTTACAAGAGCAATGACTCATAAGGCTAGTCATCAATAACAAGAACTCATCAGTAGGTCATCCTCTTTTGACAGACACTGTCCCTGCACTCAGAGGACTGCTGCTGCTCCCTTGGAGAATGTGGCAGAGCTCTCCAGGCTAGGAATTCAGATTCCCTCATTTATTGTGTGATTGTCCACCCACCATGAACATGTCCCATCTTTTGAACTTTTGAACAATTTTGTATATCTTTCATGTATATTTGGATGAACTAACCCCCATGAATCCCCCCTCCCAGACACTAACCACCAATAATCCCCTGCAGTACCCATTGTAACCCTTCTGTTATCCAAATCTTCCATGAACATGTAGTCCATAAAATAATCAAATACACTTAATAGGAAAAAGAAACAACAATGATAAGCTTACATGTAAGAGACAAACATAAGGAAACTCAGAGGGAAAAAAAGGAAAAAAACAAAAAAACAATCAAACAAAAAATAAAACTGTGTTATTGGATGTCCGGTGTGCCGTGACACCTTCCCCCTCTCAATCCCCAGTGTCTCCCAAATTTTCATTTAATTTTCAAAAAATTTTAGGTCACAGCAAAGTCACACACGGAGTACCAGAGACTCCCAGATACCAAACCACCACCCCCTTCCTCACCCCATATTAAACCACCCCCCCTTTTTTTTTGATATTAGCATTGTTATAACTGTTACACAGATAGCAAAATATAGCAACTAAACATTGTCAATGATTTACAGTATAGTTTAAAATTTTGATGATAGAGTTTAATAAGTTTTGATGATATTTATCATGTCCTGTGTCCATTACTGTAAGGTAATGAAAAACCTTTCCCATGACCACTAAATACCCCATTACATCTTAACTGTTCCTTCCACCCCACCCCCCTGGGGCATATGACAATACCCTCTCTTGACTCATGGAATGTCAAGATTCATAGTTACATGCCCTGGGTATTTGAACCTGCCCTTCCTAATCTACCCACCTGTCAATGCTGCACTACAAACCCAGTAATATCACTACCCATCTGTCCTATCCTTCAATATGCAACTATACTCTATCCCTTTACCATAGATTATGTCCATATGGGTGATGGCTCAAAGCCTGCTCTTCTCTTACTCTCCCTTGTTAACCTATGTTTCAGACAATTGTTCTCAGAGACTGCTCACTTTCCTCAGTTCAAATCAGTGAGGTCATATACTGTTCATCCTTCAGTGCATGGCTTGCTTCACTCAGCATAAGGTCTTCAAGATTCATCCACATTATTCCATGTATTAGCACTTTATTCCTTCTTACAGCTGAGTAATATTCCATTGTGGGAATGTACCACATTTTGCTTATCCATTCATCTGTTGATGGGCACCGGGGCTGATTTCAACTTTTGACAATGGTGAACAATGTCACTATGAACATTGGTGTGCATATATCTGTTTGTGTCTTTGCTTTCAGTTCTTCTGGGTATATACCCAGCAGTGGATTGCTGGATCATACAGAAGATCTATTGTTAGTTTTCTGAGGAACCACCAAACTGTCCCCCACAGTGGCTGGACCATACCACCGTCCCACCACCAGTGGATGAGGTTTCCTATTCCTCCACATCCTCTCCAACATTTAGTGTCTCCTGTTTTTTTAATAGCTGCCATTCTGATGGGTGTAAGATGGTATCTCATTGTAATTTTGATTTGCATTTCCTTGATAGCAAGCAATGTTGAGCATTTTTTCATGTGCTTTTTAGGCATTTGTAATTCTTCCTTGGAGAAGGGTCTTTTCAGGTCACTTGCCCATTTTTTAAGTGGGTTGTTTGTCCTTTTATTTTCAAGGTGAAGGATTTCTTTATATATGCATGATATTCGGCTCCTATCAGAAAAATGGTTGCCAAATATTTTCTCCCATTGGGTAGTCTTTGTCTTTATTTTCTTAATAACATCCTTTGAGGTGCAGAAGTTTTTAATTTTGTTGAGATCCCATTTATCTATTTTTTCTCTTGCTGCTCATGCTTTGGTTGTGAAATTCATGAAACCATTTCCTATTACAAGGTCCTGTAGACGCTTCCCTACATTATCAACCAAGGTCTTTATGGTTTTGGCTCTTATAATTAGATCTTTGATCCATCTTGAGTTGATTTTTGCATAAGGTGTGAGACGGTATTCTTCTCTCATTATTTTGGATATGGATATCCAGTTCTCCAAGCACCACTTGTTAAAGAAGCCATTCTCTCCAAACTGAGTGGGCTTTGTGACCTTGTCAAATATCAGATGACTGTATATGCGAGGATCTATATCAGAACTCTCACTTCGGTTCCATTGGTCAGTAGGTCTATCCTTGTGCCAATACCATGCAGTTTTGATCACTGTAGCTTTGTAATATGTTTTAAAGTTAGGTAGTATGATACCTCCAACTTCATTTTTCTTTTTCAATATGTCTTTTGCAATTTGGGCCTCTTGCCTCTCCAAATATATTTTGTGGTTAGTTTTTCCAGTTCCTTAAAAAATACAGTATTGACTTTTATTGGGATTGCATTAAATTTGTAGATTAGTTTGGGTAGGATAGATATCTTGATGATGTTTAGTCTTCCTATCCATGAACAGGGAATATTTTTTCCATTTACTTAAGTCTTCTTTGATTTCCTTTAACAGTGTTGTGTAGTTTTCTGTATATAAGTCCTTTACAAATTTAGTTAAATTTATTCCTAGGTATTTGATTCTTTAATTACTATTGTAAATGGTATTTTTTTCCTGATTTCCTCCTCAGTTTGCTCATTATTGGTGTATAGAAATGCTACTGATTTTTGAGCATTGATCTTATAGACTGCAACATTCCTGAATTCCTTTACAAGTTCTAGAAGCCTTGTTGTAGATTTCTCAGGGCTTTCTATGTATAGGATCATGTCATCTGCAAATAATGAAATTTTTACTTCTTATCCAATCTGAATGCCTTTTATGTCCTTTCCTTGTCTCAGTGCTCGCACAAGTACTTCTAAGACAATGTTAAATAGGAGTGGTGATAGTGGGCATCCTTGTTTAGTTCCCGATCTCACAGGGAAGGCTTTTAGGATTTCACCATTGAAAATGATGTTAGCTTTGGGCTTTTCATAGATACCCTTTATCATATTCAGAAAGTTTCCATCTATTCCTATCTTTTGTAGTGTTTTTATGAGGAAAGAGTGCTGTATTTTGTCAAATGCTTTTTCTGCATCTATAGAGATGATCATGTCATTTTTTTTCTTTCAATCTGTTTATGTGGTGTATTACATTGATTGATTTTCTTATATTGAACCATCCTTGCATACCCGGGATGAAACCCACTTGGTCATGGTCTATTATCCTTTTGATATGTTGTTGAATGCAATTAGCAAGTATTTTGTTGAGGATTTTAGCATCTAGGTTCATTAGAGAAATTGGTCTGTAATTTTCGATTCTTGTGGTATCTTTATTTGGTTTTGGTATTAGGGTAATGTTGGCATCATAGAATGAGTTAGGTAATATTCCTTCTACTTCTATGTTTTGGAAGAGCTTAAGTAGAATTGGTGTTAGCTCTTTCTGGAATGCTTGATAGAATTCAGCTGTGAAGCCATCTGCTCCTGGGTTCTATTAGTTGGGCGGTTTTTGATGACTCCGTCTATCTCTTTACTTGTAATTGGACTGTTGAGCTCATCTATTTCTTCTTTCATCAATGTCGGCTGTTTGTGGGTTTCTAGAAACTTGTCCATTTCCTCTAAATTATCATTCTTGTTGGCATATAATTTTTCAAAGTAATCTCTTATGATACTCTTTATTTCTGTGGGGTCAGTAGTGATATCCCCTTGCTCATTCCTCATTTTATGTTTTTGCAACTCTTATCTCTTTTTCTTTGTTAGTCTGGCTAAGGGTTTGTCAATATTATTGATATTCTTGAAGAACCAGCTTTTGGTTTTGTTTATTGTTTCCAGTGCTTTCTTATTCTCTATTTCATTTAGTTCTGCTCTAATCTTTGTTATTTCCTTCTTTCTACTTCCTTTAGGTTTAGTTTGTTGTTGTTTTTCCAATTCCTCCAAGTGTGCAGTTAGGTCTTCAATTTTAGCTCTTTCTTCTTTTTTAATATATGAATTTAGGGCTATGAACTTCCCTCTCAGGACTGCTTTCACTGCATCCCATAGGTTTTGATATGTTGTGTTGTCGTTTTCATTAGTTTCAAGGTATTTATTGATTTCTTTAGAGATTTCCTCTTTGGCCCACTGTTTTTCTAAGAGTGTGTTGTTTAACTTCCATATCATTCTGCCTAACCTGTTTCTCTTGCCCTTAGTGATTGCCAATTTCATTCCGTTGTGGTCAGAGAAATTACTTTGTATAATCTCAATCTTTCTGAATTCATTGAGAGTTGTTCTGTGACTTAGCATGTGGTGTCTTTTGGAATATGTTCCATGTACACTAGAGAAGAATGTAAATCCTGCTGTATTGGGGTGTAGTGTTGTGTATATGTCTATTAAGTCCAGGTCTTCTAATGTATTGTTGAGTGCCTTTGTTTCTATATTGATTCTCTGTCTAAATGTTATGTCTAATGATGATAGTGGTGTGTTGAAATCCCCTGCTATAATTGTAGAGGCATTTATTTCTCCTCTTAGTTTTTCCAGAGTTTGCCGCACGTATTTTGAGGCACCCTGATTAGGTGCATAAATGCTGATGATTGTTCTCTCTTCCTGAGAAATTACTCCTTTTACTAATATGTAGTGTCCATCTTTGTCTCTTAGAATAGATTTGCATTTAAGGTCTATTTTATCTCATATTAGAATAGCTACTCCTGCCCTTTTTTGGCTATTGTTAGCTTGTAAAATGGTTTTCCAGCCACTCTATTTCAGCCTCCTTGAATCCCTGGGTCGAAAGTTGGTTTCTTGTAGACAGCATATAGATGGATCATATTTTCTTATGCATTCTGCCAATTGTCTTTTGATTGGTGAATTTAACCCATTAACATTCAGTGTTATTACTCGTAATGAATTTCTTACTTGAGCCATTTTTCCTTTGGGTTAATGTATGTCATATATTGTTTTGTTTCTCTTTTTCTCTTTTCAGTTGTTTTTAAACTCTCTTCCAACTCTCTCTCCCTTGTTTTTTCCTTTCAACTTGTAGAGATTCCTTTAGTATTTCTTGAAGTGCTGGTTTCTTATTGACATACTCTCTTAATTTCTGTTTATCTGTGAATATTTTGAACTCTCTATCATTTTTGAATGCCAATTTTGCTGGATAGATTATTCGTGGCTGGAAGTTTTTTCTTTTATTATTTTGAGTATGTCATACCACTGTCTTATTGCATCCATGGTTTTAGCTGAGAAATCAGCACTTAATCTTATTGTGCTTCCCTTGTATATGATGGTTCTCTCTTCTTTTGACGCCTTGAGTATTTTTCTTTTGTCTTGAGCACTGGACATTTTGACAAGTATATATCTTGGAGTTGGCCTGTTGGGATTTATACTATTTGGGGTGCGCTGTGCTTCCTGGATCTGCACATACATCTCTCTCAATAGGGTTGGAAGTTTTCAGCCATTATTTCCTTCAACACTCCTTCTGTTCCCTTTCCCCTCTCTTCTCCTTCTGGGATGCTCATAATGTGTATGTTTATGCATTTTTTATTACCAGTTAATTCCCTGAGTCCATGCTGTATTTTTTCTATCTTTTTGTCTATCTGTTCTACTATCTGTTTGATTTCAGCTGTATTGTCTTCCATATCACTAATTCTTTCCTCTACCTGGTCAAATCTGCTGTTATGTGTATCCAGCATCTTTTTCATTTCTTGGGTTGTGCCATTGTTCACAATCAAATCCATTACCTTTTTAGGCATGTTTGCAATTTCATCAGTATGTTCTCCCAGTGTCTTCTTTATATCCTTCATCTCTTCCTTCACTTCTTTAAGTTGGTCCATGATATTTTTTTGGATAGCTTTGATTAGTTGTTCGATGTTCTGAATAGTTTCCTGGTTTTTATTTTGTTCATTGGACTGGTCCATGTTTTCCTGTTTCTCAGAGTTATTTGCATTTTTTGTTGCCCTCTGGTCATCATATTATCTTGATGGGTTTGTTCAGTTGATTAGCTTTTCTCTATGCTCTAGAGTTTTATTTAGCTGGTGGTTCTGCATGTGAGTTAAGTTTTCTCTTTGGCAGTTTTTCTTCCTATTTTATTTCCTTGCTTCTTTCTATGTTCCCTTGAAGGCAAAAGATTAGGGCCAGAGGAATCAAAAGATGTAAGGAAGGCAGAAGGATAATAGTAATATTGATAAAAGTTAGAAGAGGGGCCAAATGAGACTTAATGAGATGTGTTTTTAACTTGTGTAGGCAGTGTAGAGTAATAGGAAAAAAAGTGGAGTTCCTACAATGGACTGGGAAAACAAATGGAGGAATATATATATAATGATTTAGAAGGCTAGAATTATGAGGAGGGAGAGAAATAGTAAAGAAAGGGCTGATAGGAAAAAGTTAATACTAATTAAAAAAAGACAAAAACAAAATAGATGGAATAGAAATTGACACCCTTAAGTTGTGGGTCTATGAAGAAATGTTGTATCTAAGAGCCACAACAGAAAGCAGAAGACAGAAAGATGAAGGAAGGATAAGCAATAGTTTGGAATACAGAATCAATATAGACAGAGAGTGGGAAATTACTGAAGAAGCAGCACAGCAAGAAGCGAGAAGCTAGCAGCACCTAATTTTAAAAAAAATGAAAGAAAAAAGAAAGGGGGGAGGAAAGAGGAAAGAAAAACAAGAGACCAGAAGTAAACAGAGAAAAACCAAAGATCCGCACAGGCAAGCAGCTAAACAGAGCTAAGGAGGGTCAATGATTCCCCTAGGGTCCATGTGTATCCTCTCTGCCTGCTTGTGTTTATCAATCAATTTCCCTGCAGGGTTTTATATGCAGGTCCCGAAACAGCTTTTAGCTATTAAACTAAATTAAAAAGAATTTATTTTTCAGTTATTAAAGTGACTTTCTCACTTTTTTTTTTTTTTTTTTGGCAAAATACAGGACCCAAAATAATTCCTCCTTTAGACCAACCCCCTTACAGAAGGGACCCTAGATGGGCTCATGGAAATTAATCAAGCACGTCCCACTTCCTGGACTCCCCAGGGTAGCTGTAGCTCTGATGTTAGTCAGTGCAGAGTGATAAAGATGGCTGATTCTGCCCCTTCTGGAGCCGAGCACCAGCGTCACCATGTTGCTGTGTAAATCAGTTTGACTATGCAGGTTTGCGTCTGCTCTCAGCCTGATGCTGTTTCAGGTCAGCTTATCTGCTCCCCAAAGCTATGTTGGTGGTGCAGGCAGCCAGATCAATGTCAAAAAATAAAAATAAAAAATTCCCTCCCCTGTTCTCCAGCAGAACCCTCCCTCTTTTGGATAGTGTCCCCTCTTCCTGGCCCCCTGGTGGCCGGGGCTTATCCCTGGGCAGCTAGGCAAATCAACTCCCTTCCCCAAACAGAATCACCCCTCCCCTCCACCGGGTCTCAATTCACTCCAGCTGTTCTGTTCACACAAGGTCCAATGGGCTCCAGGCAGTCAGATCCCCAGAAAATAAAATTTCTCGCCCCGCTCGCGGCTCCAACTGGCTGTTTTATTTTTTTTTCCTCCCTAACTGTGGGGCTCAGCTGTCTGTGCTAACCACCACTGGCAGGCTTAAAACTCACGAATCTCTACCGTTCCATCCATGCCGTTGATCCGCGCAGATAGATGTCCCAAGCTTCTTATTCCATGCGTGCACAGCACAGACCCCCGGGCAGGACTCGCCCAGTGAATCTTATTTCAGACTTAGTACCATAAGTATAAGAGATGAACATATGTGTTATTTTGATTCCCAAGTTTATCATAACTATTCACAACAGCCATAGGAAACTCAGGAATGCAGGAGGGGATGTCATATTATCAACTCACCACACTGCTCACCTTTGTCTGATGCCCATCAGTACAATCACAGGACCAGATCTATGGAGCATAGATATGTCCCTCTTTGAGGAATTTACAGTCAAAGAGAGGGCCAGAGGAAGGAAGATGATGATCAGGACTGTGCTTGAACCAATCACACCTGTAAGCCCATGTCTGTTACCAATTATAGATGATTTCCTTGTCAGACTCTTATGACTTTTGTGCTTGGAAATAAACTGGAAACAGAAAAAACTTCCTGCATTTTAACAGATAGCTTGCATTCTAATTTATATTTATTTTTAAATCATATACAAAAAATTGTAGGGGAGTGGATTTCTGCTTTTATTTCTAATGGACCAAAACAAGATTGAGATCCATTGTTTATAGCAGAGCAAAGAGAGTACAGAGATTTGGACAACAGGAGGTTTTGTTTGAAAACTGATATGTAAAAAAATATAGCACAGGAATAACATTGAGGGAGACTGGTAGACTCACATCCAGTGTTGATTATTTCTGAATATCCTTGCCAACACATGTTAGCTTCCAGGAGTTGTAGGAAAATTTTATCTTTAATATTCTAAGAACTACTAAAATAATTTGAACTATGCCTGAATCATTCCACATCACCACCAGTTATTTATGAGTATTTTGATTTTTCACCCTCTCACCAATTCTTATTTCTATGGAAAAGGTGATTATATACATCCTAGTGGATGAGAGGTGGTACCTCATTGTTGTTTTGGTATTCCTTTCCATAATGATTAAAGTTGTTGATCATCTTTTCATTTACTTGTTTACCATTTGAATATTTACAGAAATAAGTATTGGAGCCCTTTTCCATTTTTTAATTGGTTCTTTTTCATTGTTGTTAAGTTCTAAGAATATGTGTGAGTGTGTATATGTTTCATAACACACATACAGTCATCATTCTGTATACTGTCAACTAATAAAATAATCACACATAAATTTATCAGATATTTCAGTTTTACTTTCTTGATAAAAATTTCCAGTACTCAGAGTTTTTTGATGTTCAGAATGTCCAGTTTATTCATTTTTAATTTTACTTTTGATGTCATATTTAGGATTTCTTTGAAAAATTCAAGTTTATTAATATATAAGGTCAATCAAAATATGGTGAGTGTTAAGGATCCAACTTAATTCTTTTGCATATAGATACCCCATTTTCTCATCATAATTTCTTGAAATAACTATTCATTCTTATTGAATGATCTTCGCACTTTTGTCAAAAATCAATGGTAACTGAGTCTTCTGGTAAGATGGTGTCACAATAGGTAGACAAGGCTCAACTGTATTAACAAAGGAGGAAGGGCAAAAAGCTGTCCAGTGAGGCTGCTTTGGGGATCTGCAGACTAGGAGAGTGTGGCACATCCTCCAGGAAAATGAGGGACAGAGACACAAAGAAGCCAAAATGAAAACCATGAATTCTTAACCACCTTGGCCAGGAATGGCACACACCCCCACCCTCAAGGTGAAGAGCCTGGGTAAAACCTGTAGCTCACTGCAGCCAACTCAGTGTGGAGCAGACTTCTTAATCTCTAGGAGGATGTCGTAGAGTACAGAGAGTGGTTTTTCTTCAATGAGTTTGTCAATCAGAGCCCACATGGAATCTTGGATCTGGCCAGCCTAGTATCATAGGCAAGTGCAGGTTGAAAGTGACAAATTCAGGGAAAGATTTCCCAATGAGTGCTATCTGCTGGCCAACTGGGAAACTGCAAGGAGAAAAAAACATTTTTTGGAGTCTGTATCCCAGACCCCTTGGACTGGAACTGTGTCCTATGGGTACGTCCCTGACCCTAATTTGATGACTTAAGCTGGACAATGTTGACAACTTAGAATAAGTCAAGCCAAGTATCAAAGGAGAGCTGTGAAAAAATTAGGAAAGAGAGAGAAATTGGCCATCAGAGTAAATACATCAAATACATCAACATATTTAGATGCCTAGACATCAGAAAAATTACAAGCCATACAAATATACAGGAAAAGATGACCCAGCCAAAGTAACAAACCAAAAATCCTGATGTGACACAGGATTTAATACAACAAATCAATGATAATCACACAAATCTCCTCAAGCAATTAAAGGATTTGGAGGAAAATATGACAAGGAGATAAAGGATATTAAGAAGACATGGGGTAAGCATAAAGTGCAATTTGAAAGCCTGAAGAGAAAAGTAACAGGGCTTATGGAAATGAAAGCCACAATGGATGAGGAAATCCAAAATACATTAGAAATATATAACAGGAGATTTGAATTGATGGCTAACAGAATTAGTGAAATTAAGGACAGGATATCTGAACTTGAAAAGATAGGAGAGCAGAAATTGAAAAGAATGAAAAAAATAGAACAGGGTTTCAGGGAATTGAATGACAATGAAAAATACATAATCATATGCATTATTGGTGTCCCATAAGGAGAAGAGAACAGAAAAGGGGCAGAAGAAAACAATGGAAGAAATAATGACCTATTACTTTTCAACTCTTATGAAGGACATAACTATCAATATCCAGGTAAGACAACATGCCCCAAGCAGAATAAATTTGAATGGGTATACTCTGAGATGCATACTATTTAGAGTGGCAAATATCAAAGACAAAGAGAGGATTTTGAAAGCAGTAAGAGAAAAGCAATACATCACATACAAAGGAACCTCAAAAAGACTAAGTGTTGATCTCACATTAGAAACTACTGAGACACAAAAGAAAAGTAGTTTGATGTATTTAAGGTACAGAAAGAGATAAACTGCTAGCCAAAATTCTGTATCTACTTAAATTGTCCTTCTAAAATTAGGATGATTTTAAAGTCTTCACAGACAAACTGAATGAGTATGTTACCAAAAGACAGGATTTAAAAGAGATACTAAAGGGAGTGCTGTAGCCTGAAAGGAAAAGACAAGGGCAAGAAACTTGGTGAAGAGTGTAGAGATGAAGATGATTTGTAAGGGTAACTTAAAGGGTAAAAAAGACACAATAGTAAGATATGACAAAGGAAAGCCAAAAAATAGAATGGATGAAGTAAGAAATGCCTTTACAGTAATACCATTGAACGTTAATGGATTGAACTCCCAAATGAAAAGGCATAGACTGACAAAATGGATAAAACAAAAAATATGAGGCATCTATACGCTGTCTACAAGAAACTCACCTCAGACAAAAGGACACAATCAAGTTAAAAGTCAAAGGTTGTAAAGAAGTATTCCATAGAAATAGCAATCAAAAATCATCTGGAGTAGCTCTTTTAATGTCAGCATTATTCACATTGACAAAATATGGAAACAGCTCATTTCCATCAACCAATGATGGATAATCAAAATGTAGTATATACATAAAATGAAATACTATTAAGATCTAAGAAGAAATGAAATCGGTATGCTTATGCCAATGTGCATGAACCTTGAGTACTATGTTTGGTGAAATAAGCCAGACATAAAATGACAAATATTATTTGGTCTCACTAATATGAATTAAATATGATGAATAAACTCACAGAGATAAATTCTAGAGCATTTGTTACTAAGAGATACAAAGTAAATTGAGAATGGGACCTGATGCTTAATGCATATAGTATTTTTAATAAGGTTTATTGTAAAATTTAGAATGAATAGAGTGGATGGTAACACATTATAGTGATTATAACAATATAACAACACTGCTGAGTTATAAATATGATTGTGGCTGAATGGGGTACTCTATGTTATTGTCAACTGAAATGAAGCTAGATAATTACTATAGGGACTGTATAACAGTGGTGTTGATGTTGGATGAAGATTGTGGTTAATAGTATAAACATAAGAATGTTCTTTTACAAAGTGTCAAGAATATGGTGATACATGGGAAAATTTCAATTAATGTAATTTTTGGACAACAGATAACAGTAATATTGCAAATATTTGCAGCAATATCAAAGAAGCTATTATATCAATTCTAAGGGACAAAAATTGGGAGGTATAAGAGAGAGTGATAGTTTTCCTTTAGGATAATGAAAATATTCTAAAATTGACTGAAGTGAAGACAGCACAACTCTTTATGGAAATTGGGAGATTGGGTGTATACTTTGAATGGATTGCACAAGGCATAGGACTGTAGAAAACAGTAAATCTTATGATAGAAGATATACTGTGGTTAACAGAGCAATTATGGGAATGTGCTTTCATGAACCATAACAAATATATTATACTAATATATGGTGATAATAATCAGATGGGGTAGGGGAAAAACACACCAAATGTAAGATATTGGCTAGAGTTAGTAGTCATATTTGACAATGCTCTTTCGTTTGTAAAATATGTTTCACAACAATGCAAGGGATTGGTGGTGAAGTATGGGAGCGCTATATAATGATATACGCTTGCTTTGTAAGTTCACAACTTTTACTATATACTTATTGTTTATGTACATTTATGTATGGATGATATACTTCAATAAAAATTTTAATGAAAAATAAAGTAATTAGTTCATACTTAAGAAATCTGATGCTAGAAATTTTTGTATTAAGATTATGTATTATTATTTGTGCAAATCAAATAGTTACTATACATACGAAAAACAATGGTAGCACAACATTGTGGATGCCATTAATAGCATTTAAATAATTATCTGAATGTGAATAAAAGGGGAAATGTTAGTTTGTATCTATATGGTGGCTTCTCTAATTTCCTAATAAACTTCTCTAAATAAGATTAAAAATTTTCAAATAAATCAGTGAACCAAAGAAGCATGGGTTTATACCCACTCTCTTTAATTAGTGTCGCTTTGAATTAAGTTTTCTAAATGGGAATTGTGTACACCTGATTTTGCTTCATTTTTCAAGATTCTTTAGTTTCTTGGAGTTTCTTGCAATTCCATATAAATTTGAGGATTAGGTCTTCTAATTCTGCATAAAAGGATATTGGGGTTTTATAAAGATTGCATTTTTGTGAACATTGCTTTGGATCATGTTTACATAAGATATTTAACCTCTTTAAAAATGAATACATGGTATCTTTTCACGTAGTCAGGTCTTCTTCAGTTCCCCTTAGCAAAGTTTTGTAGTTTTATATGTATAAAATTTTACCTCTTTGCTAAATTTGTTAATGTCTTTTATTCCTTTGGATACTATTTAAGATAGAATTGTTTCCTTAAAATCTTTCACATACCTGCTCGCTCAATTTAGAAATATGTGATTTTTTCACCTTTATATAAAGATATAAAGATGTGTGTTGATCTTGTGCACTTCTAATTTGTAAATTTGTTTCTTAACCTTAGTAGCTTTTTTTTTTTAAGTCTATAAAAATGCTTTATTTTTTCATTGGTGATAAATATCTGTTATGTACATTTGTGTTGATTCTCTGAGATTATCTGTATTTAGTATCAAGTTATCAGTGAATAATAGAGCTTTATTATTTCATCTCTAATTTGGATACTTTTAATTTCTTTCTTTTTTTTTTTTTTTTTTGGTATTTTGACAGTCATAAGACCATTCTTGTTAAATGTTTATTGAACTCAAACAATGTGATAGGTGCCATAAGCAACATTAGACACATTATCTGACCAGTGGGCTTACAACTTAACATAAGGACATGAGTCTTTTTAAAATATCACCATCAGTTTGCTGTTCATGAAAATAGGTTGTTAACTGTGCTGGTTGATGCAGGAAGAGTCTACAGAATCATTTACTTTTGATGCAAGTTTTCCTATGCACGTAGCCATGGTTGTTCATTTACTTTATTTATTCTCCCAAACATGTTCCATGTTTCCCCAAATTTCTGAAAAGCAATGTTTAAATATTGCCTCATGTTGAGAATAAAAAGATTTGTTAAATATTCAGAAAACATTGCTATTCAAAATGGGACCTAGGGAAAAACAGTCTGGTGTTTTAGAATTTCTACCACAGTGCCTCCTCAGGGCAGCCCCTTCCAGGAGCTTCTATTTCTTTTTGTTAGCTGGATTGATCTTGCTAGAATGCCTGTTAGAGTGGAAGAGCAGTTGTGGAAGCACATATCCCTGTCTTAAAATCTTTTACCATTGAATATATTATCTGAGATTTGTCCATAAATTCCCTTTATCATAAATACCAGTTTACTATTCATAGTTTTCAGAGTGGTTTTGTCAATAAATCCTGTAAGATATTGCCAAATGCTGTCTATGAACTGAGACAATCAAGGATTTTTCCCATCATCCTATTAATGTAGTGTAATGCATTGAGATATTTTAAATATATTTTTGTATATATTTTGTATTCAGGGAATTGACCCCATGTGTCATGGTCTATAAATATGTTTTGGTTTGGTAGTATGTTCTTTAGGCTTAATGCCTCTATATTCATAGGATATAATGTGTAGTTTTATTTTCTTGTGGTCTTTTTCTGACTTGGTATGAAGGAAATGCTGGCCTCATAGGATATTAGGAACTGTCTATTTTCTTGAAGCTTTTAAAGTTTTAGAAGATCATAAATTCTCTTCTAAATATTTGGTGGATTCACAAGTGAATGCAGGTTCTGTACTTTGTTGGTAGTTTTTGATTAATGAATCTATCTTTTTGCTTGTTAAATTATCCTTTAATCTTTTTTTTTTTTTTTTTGGTTTCTTTTTTTTTTATTATTATGGGTAAAAATCAAAATTCTCACAATACATACAAACATTTGCAAAATGATATATAAATATATATGCATATATGTGTATTTGCTTACAAAAATGTTGTTTATATATATATATACATATATTTTAAGAGGTGCTTAGATTACCCAAAATATTACACGGAACCCACTGGGATTCCCATGTCGCCCACCTCCCACACTTCACATCACATCCCACACAAACATCTCCCACAGTGTGGCCCACCACCCTCAATGAACTTACACATCCTGGAGCCTTGCCACCAACCATAGACCACAGTTCACACTATAGACCACACTCTCTCCCACTCAGTTCTGAGTGGTGTGTGCTGATTTAAAATGGCCTACATCCGTTGCCACAACAGTACTCAGGACAACCTCCAACTCCCAAAGAAGCCATTGTATTTCAACTACTCGTCCCCTCCCTACCCCAAAAGTGTCAAGTGGCCACTGGCTCCACCTCATTGTTATAATTTCTTGCATTACTAGAATCACCATATGTGAACAAGAGAATACCATCAAGGCCACTCTAGTCCATAGTTCTTCCCCCAATCCTGAGGGGACTGGGATGGTGATGTCCACTCCAACTCCAAGTGAGAGAGGGCTTATATCCCATTGATATGGTGGGTGGGATGATCCTGCCTGCAGATGCAGACCCTCTCCATTCCCTGGGGTGGCCATTGCCCATCGTTGTCTCCTGTTTCTAGAAATTTGTCCATTTCATTTCATTAATTTTTCTAATTTTTGTCATAATATTGTTTATAATCTTCCCTTATAAACTTATTTATGTTAGAAAATGTGTCAGTAATATCCCATTTTATTTTTGATTGCAGTAATTTCAATCTCCTCTCTTTTTATTAGAAAGTCTAGCTAAAGTTTTGTCCATTTAGTTGATTTTTTCAAAGTACCTCTAAACATAAAAGTTTAAGTTTTATTGATTTTCTCTAATATCTTTTTATATTCTCTCATTTATCTTTGTCTAAACTCCATTATATTCCTACTTATGCTTACTTTTGGGTAAGTTTGCTCTTATATTCCTAATGCCTTAAAGTGTTAATGTAGACTATTTATTTAAAGTATTTTTTAATGTACTCATTTCATAGGCCCAGTGCCTTCAGTTGTCACTGAGACAGGACAGCTAAAGAAAAGGAGAAGCATTTAGCCATATGTTCAGGTGCATCCTCCCCATTAAGTTTTTGTCTGAATCCCTTAGACACTTACCTCTGGGATTTTCCACAAGAAAGAGGAGGAACTACACGACTTTCATGTTCTAGAAATTAAGTCCATGATGTACAGAAAGTATTTCAGGGTGAGATAGGTCCTGGATTTAAGTCAATGGGTTCTGCAGTTTCATCTGGTTGTGTAGGTGTTGACTTGCATGTGGGAGGTACAATTTGTATAAAGGTGAAAAGGAGGGAGGTGGCTCTAATACGAACAGAATTCTTGCTGTGCCTTCCATGAAAACAGCCCTCTCCATGGGGTTCCCCTTTTACCTAGTCAACTACTTCTTGTTCCAGACCAGGAGAGGACCTGATGGTGTGCCTTAGGACAAAAGATATAAACAAAGATCAAATATGACTTGTGGAATAGGGTCAATGTGTCTCTACTCCCAGAGGAACACACACACACACACACAGTCATTGGAAAAGTTAGTTCTGAAAATATCTGTTTTTAAATGGATTCATAGTGGGATGGAAGTTTGGAGCTGCCTCCTCCATTTTACTGAAGTCAATCCACTGTGGCAACTTTATGTACATAGTTACAGGAGGTTATCTGTGCTGTTAAATATCATACATGTTGCAGTGTTATTGTTCCTCATGGATCCAGAAAGCACCTATATAAGACCTCAGCTCTGACAACCTATTTTGCTCAAGGAATACCACCTGTGTCCTTCCTGTGACATGTAACAATGAGTGTGGCTGGGGCAGTTCAACCCACTTCAACCTGAAGATCCTCCCCAATGCATTAATGGATATAGATCACCTTTGCTCTGAAAACCCTTTTCCTTCTTAGCCTATCATGAACAGACCTTGAATGCAGCATATTGCAACCATTCTATTTAAAAACATCAGTCAAGTGAGTGAAAAATAAACAAGGTAAAGGAAATATATCACTAGCCTGAGGACAATTGAGGGAGGCAGTGATGTGAGCTGAACAGGACTGTACATGAACTCTGGTGTCACCAATGGAATTGGCAGAATTGGGGTATTAAAAAGAAGTCAGGATCTAGGTTTCAGGTGATCAAACAGTCATAGAAAGCTGGTATAGATGTGTTGAGATAAAATGGGAGTGGCTAAGTGCCTGCATGGAATAAATAAGAACTACATATTACATTCAATGCAACTGGAGGATACTTATTTTGATGTAGATATGAGAGGTAATTTTGAAATGAACTTGCCACTTTCTTATGAAGCATGGAGCAAAAGGACATAATTACCTGGGATGATGCTGGACAAATGTTATTTTGTGGAGCTGGATAGGAATATGGAAAAAAAGTGGTGAAGGTGATATAAAAAGTATTAATTATGAAAATGTCTTCTTGAAAATACAAAAAAAACATGGCTGATGGTGACAGAGTATGGAGTATGGACTTTGAGAAGAAGAAGAAAATAGTGTGGGTAAGATGATGCAATAAAAGAAAGAAGTTTCCTGCAGTATGTTCTGGCTCTATAGGTAACAATAAGCATATTGCCTTGGTTGTGACATGGTGTGTCATTGGTGGTCTCAGTAGGGTCAAAGCCTGCTATAGAAACCTACCTCCTGTGACCATGGCCTCAATGTTCCTGTAACTCTTGCACTTTAATGGGAAGTTAGTGATAATTGCAGGACAAGAGAGTCCTGGTGTAGAAGGAAGAAAAAGTGATGCTACTCAGAATTCAAGAAAGATGAATCTGTTCTTGGAGAGAGAAAACATTTTGTTAATCAAAATGTCCCTGCCATGGAGGCTCTGTGAAGGTCAGACTCTTCCAAGGTAGACCATGATAAAACTGATACCTCAGTATATAATAAATATGTCACTATTCTTTTCCTCTCTTTGAGACTGAGGAATGAGACTAGGATGGAGAAGACCTAACAACAATGTCCCTAAGCCAGCTCCATGTCATACCAGCCTATTGCCATGATTCTAATAAATCCAGCATGATGAGCTCACCAACCAGAGAAGGAGACAAATAACCAACCTGATGTTCAATATGGGATCCTGTATTAGGGGAATGTTGGACAGACTCTTTGTGTAGTTGCTTTTAAACATTGATTAGAACAGTCACATGAGCCTTGAACATGGTTACTTATGAAGAAGAATGAAATACAATAAGTGTTGTAAATATAACACTTCCACTCCTGCAATGGCACATGCACTTCTTAAAAACCAAAGGGTACTTAATTAAAGAGGTTCAGAAAATAAATGTGTCTCTTATGAGAAATATTTGCTCTGTGAAAAGATTATTTTACTAGTAAATATAAATATGCAATGTGTGTCTCAGAAATATTTAAAGGGAGGGAGAGTTGATATTTAGATTTTATTTAGGATTATATAAAATTTATTTATTCCAGGGCATTCTCAGAAATGTGTTAGTTTGGGAGAAGTAAATTTACAGAGATGTTACATGCAAATTTTGTTGATAATTGTGGGCATATTGAAAAGATGGGGACAAATTCCTAGAGCTTACATATATGTTTTAAATGTTTACAGGTATATTTGTATTTACACACAAAAATAATAATGTAAAAAAAAAATCAGTTCTGTGATTGAATATTGCATGCACCATAGAACTGCTTAGAAAAGATGCAAAGGTTGTTCTCTGGGGGGTAGATGTTTTGCAGCAAGAAGAGGAAACCTTAGACAAGTCCAGGAAACTCCTCCCCAGTCCATCTCTGCCCCTGACCCTGTGGATGGCCCCTGATCACACCGTTGTGGTCATAAACACCCTTTTAGCCCAGCCCCTAATACCTACAGGGGATGTTTCTGTCTGGGCTCACCCTGGATTCTCCTCATTGTGTTTCTGGCACAATAATATGTGACCATGCCCTGGAAACTCAGGCTGTTCAACTTAAAATAAACTTCATTCTTGGAGGTGTCCCTGGTAATGCTGAGTCAGGATTGTAGAGTTGGGTCATAGTTTGTGTTTCCACCCATCCATATTACACCAATCCACTCCAGCCCCTTTCCTGGAGCCTGGTGAATCCATGTCATATGATAGTTGGTTAAAGAGAATCCAGAGTCAGTGCAGTGAGGGACAAAGTGTTCCAGGGCTTCATAAGGTCAGGTCCTGGCTCCTGCAGCTGCACCTGGGACAGAACACATGAGGACAAGGAGAACCACAGTGAGCCATGTGCTCAGAGGCATCACCCCCATTACTTTCTTATGTGAATCCCTAAGGCACTGGTATCTGGGATCTGATGCCAGAAAGTGGGTGAAGCAAAGTGGTTTCATTATCTTGTGGATGAGGTCCATGATGCCCAGGAAATATTATCCAGGCTGAGCAGAAAACTGAATTTAAGTAAATGTGTGCTGTGGTTTCATCTGTCTGCCAATGGGGAGATTTGCATTTGGGAAGTAAATGTATTTAAAATGAAAACTGAAGAGAGCTGGTCCTTGTCTTAGGGGCATCCTGGGAGGAGGGTCCTGCCTGAGCCCTTGGAGAGCCCAGTTGTCTCCCTCACCTCCTGCTCTTTACTTCCAGGCAGGAAATATGTTGCCTGAGCAGATATGGGTGCCAGATGTGGCCAACAAGCAAGACTTGCTTTGGTGTTATGATCATTATGCTGCTCCCCCAAGAGTTTATATGCATGTGGGTGTGTATGTACATATAGGGAATACATATATAAAATATGTCTATATTTCTTGACACTGTTGGTTTTAACAGATTTTGCTTGTTTTATGCTCCACCATTATTTTCTGATGATGTTCTATGTAGTAATTAATGTTCATAATTTAAATAATGGCAGAGCTGTTATACATTTTCATTACTATTATTAGTAGCTTAATTCTCCATGAAAGCCAGGAAGGTCCTGTGTGTGCCCTCACCTCTGACCACAATGATTGCTGAAGGGAAGTTTGCACTGGTCCTGCCCTGACATGTCACACCTGTGCAAGCAGGGCAGGTAAACACCAATTACCTTCAGTTTCCTCGCCTGAGCACTGAGCGTTGCTATCCACATATCTCAGAATGTCTCTTTCTACCTTCTCATATCATGGAAAGAACTTGAAATTAGCATATTTCAACCTGGCAATTCACTAATATTACTTGAATTATAATGTTATTATTGGACAATAGTATTGAAGAATATTACTTGAAGATTAAATTTAAAATGTGGTAAGACATTTCATCTCCAGCCTGTTCCATGTGGATGAGGCAGCAACAAGAGAGGAGAAATACATTGAATTCACCAATGATTATGGCAGAATTTGAGGATTAAGTAGAACTTCTTAAAGCATATTCAAAGGTTAGAAGCTGGTGAATGAGGCACTCAGAAAGCCCATGGTTGGAGGGGATGCAAGATGAGAATAGTCAATCGAATGTGGAATAAATTTTCTCACTGTGAGGACACTGTAAAAAAGACCAAAGTGCATTTTTCATGGGTGAGGTCTCTACATTTCCCTTTTTGGTGCAATCATTTTTGAAATGGTATTTGGCTATTTTAATTCAGGGGAATGAATTTGAGTGCGTGTTATCTTTTTCACCTAACTTTATACCTTAAATTTATCAAAGAAAGTATCCAAATAAAGGTACTTTAAAGAAATACCACTGAACCTCTGTCCTAAGCCACATTGCAAAGACAATACCAGATCTATCTGAGCCTTTCCATAAAACTGAAAAGAGGAGCCAAGAATAGAAACCCCAGGTACCAAAAGGAAGCTCCCCTATCCTTTCTCTTGACATGCCCTATTCCTGCCTCTGGGCCCAGTGGTTCTGTGCTCCCCTGCACCTGCCTCTGTACCTGTTCCTGGGTTCAGTGGTCCTGTGCTCCCCTCCACCTGCCCCTGGTCCTAGCCACTGGGATCCATGGTCCTGAGTACCCCCTTGCAGTCAGTCCTCTGGCTGTGTGGGAGCTGATTGCCTATGCCAGACCTGTGCTCCATACAAAGTGGGTTCATGTATTATATCTTTCTGGTTCTGAGCATATATGTTGTTGGTTGTAGGTGGCAGATAGAACTGTCCTTGGCAGGCTTCACTACCATAGAGGGCTGCCCTACAGTTGTGGTCAGTAAGGCTCTTTAGCTGGCCAGCACCTACAGCCTATTGGCAGGTTTCTCTGGGTTCCAAAAGAGCCTGTAGCCATTGGAGCTGCTTTTTCTGCTCTCAGCTGCTGCACTCTCCAGTATCCTCACAGATACTGATTAGTAGTCAGAACAACTGTTGACAGGGAGAAATGGGGAAATCACAGACAGAGAACACTCCAGATGTCAAAATCTCCCCTAACCTCTGTCTGCACCTGATACTGGAGCTGTGGGGTTGGAGCATCCACTGGATTGTACTTTGCTGAGGTTTGAGTCTGGACACACACTGCCACCCTCTCACTGGGTGCCTCAGACAGTCCATTTCCAGAAAGAGTCTGGCACTCAGACAGTCCATTTCCAGAAACAGTGTGTTCCTGGCATCATCTCTTGAGATTGTGAACTTGTCCTTCACAGAGTCTGCATAGTGTGTCTTACTTCCATCATTACATACACTTCCCAGGAGCCTGTAGGGCCCACACCATCTAGGAGAAATTGAAGGTGAATCCAGAGGCTGCCCAGGGAAGTCTCAGAGATCCCCCATGTCTCCCCAGACAACACCACCTGTACCCCACACTGGACTGGACTCCTCCCTGCACCAACACAATATCAGGAAACTGTCACCCATAGCCAATCTTTCTCTCACCCATGTGTACTCATCCAATCAATATTTATTGTTCTCCATAAAATTCCTTTTAGAATTTCAATAAGAAAAACCTAGTTCAGCCCAAATTCCATGGTGAATAGTCTGTTGAACTGGACAACAGAACTTGAAAACCTGGGAATCCTGAGGATGGGGCTCCTCTTCCTGAGCTGCAGGGTCATGGCTGGGCTGGTTTTAATCAGCACAGGGAGAGACCCTGCTTGCATTTCCTCCTACCATATAGCAAGGTATGGGGCTGGATTCCTTGAGAGGACAGAGCCCAGAGCAGGTAAGACTGTGATGGGGAGTTGGGTGGCAATGATAGCATTAAAAAAAAAATGGATTTATTATTATGTGAGGTGCTGGGATAAACATTTACACCCATTTTGTTATTTCATTTTTACCAGGACACACTGGACTTGTGAATTATCAATGATTCCTCCATTTCACAGATGTAAAACTAAAAATTGAACAATAGAGTGGTTGTGGGACATGCTTGTGGGCACATATCACTAAGTGTGAGCCTGTGCTGGACCTGTGCTCCTCACCACTGGGTGCAAATGCTCACCTAGACAAGCTCCAGGACAGACTGGGAGAAGACTTCTGAGATTTACACTCCTTCTCTGCTTTTGTGTAATGAGAATCCTTTATGTTTTTGCTGCATTGAATTTTTTTCCAGGATGTTCTGACATAGCTGTGTCATTATTTATATTTCTAAGTCTCATTCCTTACCATTTTTATACTTTAAAAAAAATAGTGATTTCACTGAGTTATAATTTATATGTGAAAAACTGCATGCATTTAAATTTTTTCCATTCAGTTAGTATTAACATATGCATACACCCATGGAACCAGCACCACAATCAGGACAGTGATTGTGTAGAAACACCCCTACAAGTTTTCTCTTGCTCCTATGTATTTCCCCCTACCCTGTCCCCAGGCAACTATTGTTATTTTTATGTTACTTTGAAATAGTTTGCATTTCCAAAAATTTATATAAATTGAATCATACATCATGTGCTATTCTTTCTTTAGTGTCTTTCAATCAGTATAATGTTTGGTAATCCATCTATGTCATTTTCAATCCCAAGCACTCATTAGTCTAATGCTGAGTAATCTTTCAATGTATGCATGTATGTCAAGGCATTTATCTATTAACCTTTGATCTACATTTGGATTGGTTCTAGATTCTCACTATTCTAAAGTCTGAAACTTAGCTTCAAAATATGGTGATGTGTGATAAAGCTCTCTCTTATTCTTACAACAACAACAAAAAAAAACTGGACAAACTGCAGATAAACTAATTGAGATTAAAATACAAGGTAACTCAAGTCACAGGACCAGCAACACAATTAAAAGTTGGAGAAAGACAGATACATGCAGGGATAACAGCACCCAAACAATAGCTTACCTTGGGAGAGATACCACTGGATATGATTTACCCTACTAAACAATCAAACTAGAATATGTAATCAGTTTCTTAAGGGCAGGTGTGGTATTCCTAAGAATACACTAACAATATCACTCAACTCCCACTCTTTATAAGATTTCTTTCATAGCTACTTAAATAAAAAATAATCCACTTTGATCTTAATAACTCTAACATACATTGAAGCTTCCTACAATGTTCTTGTCTACCTCTCCATTCTTAGAGGATTCATTATATCTAGACTCACATTGATGGAACTTTCTTCAAATATTTTTTATGATTTTAAATATTTTCAGATGATATTTATTATGACTTGATATAGGAAATAGCTTTAAGAAATAATTGTTTTGTCTAGGGATAAATTTCATCTTCAAGAAACACTCATTTGGATTCAGCCTCTTCCTAAATTTATCTTTTGTTTTTCTACCCATTCTTCTTTCTCTTCCTCATTGTTTCCTGCAACTCACATTCTTTCTTCTTGTTTGAATAAAAGATTTGAAATTTTATTTACTTTCCATTTTCTCCTTTCCTTTTCATTCAGTTCCAAATTTGAGCTTGAGAAAAATAGTATAAAAAGAGAAAACAAAGATTAAAGAGATGTCTTCAAAACAAAACTACAATCTTGTTTGTGAAATATAAAGACATGGGTTGAAGTTCATTCTCCTTTGAGGAGAGGAAGATTAAAATTTTGACATACTTATGATTGCCATTTTTTCATGGCTTCATACATTGACACATTCCAAAAATGACATTAGCATGAACTTTAATTATTTGGAAATTTGTCTCCACATATTAGCAGACTCAAGAATTTAAGAGACTAGTTTTAGGTCTCTCAATCTGTTTCATTTCAGAAAATTTGAAAATTTAAAATATACTTCAATTTAATACTTAATTATCAAGCAATGCTTTGATGTTATATGACATTGTGATATGACAACTTGGTTGATTCTAAGTGAATCTGATTTATCCTCCACTTTGGGTTGGTAATGATAAGGGAAGTGCTGGGACCCTAACCCCCCCTCAGCAAAAACCACAGCTTTAGGAAAATAAACTCCCCTTGGCCCCTTTCTCCTCTCCTCCCCTTTTCTCCATGGAATCCCCATCCTTGGGAAGATAAGCACTCACCACCTACCACTCTGAACTGAAATTTACAACTCTAAACACATAATGGCTCTTTTCCCCACTAATAGCCCTGTTCTTTAGGAAGATAAGCTAACCTTGCTCTTTTGCTTTTGTAACCTTGTCTGCCCGCTTACTTAGGAATTTGCCCACTTAGAGTTGCACTTAGAGTTCCTATATAAACTTATGAAAATCAAGATATGGTGCTCAGAATTTGGAGACTAATCCTCCTCTGGGCCTGTGCATAATAATAATTCATTCATCCATCATCTCAAGAGTGCCACTTGGGTTTCATTCCGTCTGCTGCAACATTTGGTTCCCTGACCAGGAAAACCCAATTGAGCAGGCCTTGTTGGATCTCCAAGTGAACAAGGTGGGCACCACCTCTCCTCATGACAGGACCTCCTTCTGAGGTGGTCCCCGCAGGCCACATCCCTACACCTTGGCCTGACTCAGTGGGGAGGTGGACTGAACAGTGCCAGAAGACTCTGGAAAGGTAAGGCCCTGGGTGCCAAGTACTCAGTCAGGCCCATCTCTGGATGGAAGAAGAGACTGATCACCTCCTGAAATCTCAAGTACTGAGATTCCAGAATAGGGCAATCCCTGTGGGAGGGACTGCATAACCTCTGAGTGACTGTGAGTGAGTGAGGATGGCAGAGGCTTGCATCAGCTGTACCAGTCTGTGACTCCACTGTCTATGCTATGGAGCCTGTGTGGGCCCTAACCTGTTTTCTGTGGCTACATCATATGGCATAACAGCTCACCTGAACTTTGCCCAGGTGCCTTAGCTAAGACAAGCTGAAGTTCTCATGAGAGATGCAGACAGGCAGGCATCTGAGTGGCCTTGAAAGAGGCCCTTCCCTTGTCTGTCTTGCATCACAGATGCAGGGTATGGGCTCATCACAGTCAAAACCCACCATCTTAAACTGCATGCTCAAGAATTTCAAGAAGGGTTTTTCTGGAGATTATGGCATCCAGATGAACCCTGGCAGCCTCCAAACCTTATATGAAGTAGAGTGACCAACTTTTAATTTTGATTGGCCCTCAGAGGGGACCCTGGATATATCCAGGGTCTGTGCAGTGTGGTTGGTGGTCACAGGAAATCCTAGCCACCCTGATGTTTCCCTACATTGACTTTTGGTCAAAGATATCCCAGGCTCTGCCCCCTTGGGTTTGATTGTGTCTTGGAAAAAAGGGACAGAGCAGGGTCTTGGTTGCACAGGGAATGTGGCTCTGGAAGCCAGTCATTCATTAAGGGCACTCAGAGGAGGACCCACCCCCCTCACCACTGACATATGCTCTGGCCACTCTAGCCTCTCCATCTAGCCTAGGAGTGCAGGCAGGTCTCTCAGCAAAACCTCCACCTTTGGTCTCTCTGGGAACATCGACCCCCTCAGAGAAAACCCTGCAACCCCACTAGCAACAAGGCTCCAGTCGGCAAAACCTGTGTTACAGATGCCCCTCTGTGAAACACGGGGTCCAGCCCAGATAGCTGAGAATGGGACCATCCAACCAGGGAAGCCTGTATTATACTACCAACCCTTGACAACTACAGACCTCTTAAACTTGGAGTACCACACCCCCTCCTACTTGGAAAAGCCCCAGGCCCTTATTGATCTCATGGAATCCATTTTCCAAACCCTTCATCCTACTTGGGATGATTGCCACCAACTCCTCCTGACTTTGTTTAATACGGAGGACAGACAATGGATTCTGATGAAAGCCCAAAAGTGGCTGCAGGAGCAGGCACCTACTGGAGTCTTAAACCCAGAAGATTGGGCATGAGAAGGAGCACCAGAAGTCCAACCAAACTGGGACTTCAACACTCATCAGGGATGGGCTGCACTCCAGCACTATTGGGTAGTGCTTCTCCAAGGGGTCCAAGAAGGGGCAAAATGACCCACAAACATGGCAAAGATGTCTTTAGTTACTCAAAAGCCTGAAGAATCTCTGGGAGATTTCTATTAATGGCTTTGTGAGGCCTTCAGAATCTACACCCCTTTTGACTCAAAGCTCCAGAAAACCAGAGGATGGTGAATGCTGCCTTTGTTGCACAGGCAGCAATGGACATTAAAAGTATCCAAAAATTAGAAGGGTTCATGGGGATGAGCATCTCTCAACTCCTGAAAGTCACCAACAAAGTATTCATCAATAGAGATGAACCCTCCGAACAAGAAGCCAAGAAGTGAATAAAACATCAAGCCTCCCTACTGGCAGCAGCCTTGGGAAATCCTCACCCCACCAGATGAGAAGGACCACCTTGAAAAGGGGAGATAATCACCAGAAGGGTGCTTCTGGCCAGAGACCAATGTGTCTACTGCAAAGAAAGTGGACACTGGAAAAATGAGTGCCCCCAAAAGACTCAGGCACACAGAGGGAACATCCCCAAAGGGAAATACCAACCTGAGCCCCAAGACAATCTGATCAGGCTGGCAGGGCTCAGTCCTGATAGGGGTGACTGGGCTCACTGGAATTTGGCCCCCACGAGCCTGTGGTCAAACTACAAGTCAGGGGCCAGTCAATGATTTTCATGGTAGACACTGGCACTTAACATTCTGTGGTCACAATACCCATTGCCCCCTTTAGCAGAAAAACTGCTAATATCTTAGGAGTGACTGGGGACCAGTCAACCCAATGGCATTTCTGCCAGTCAAGAACTTGCCAGCTTGGTGGCCATGAAGTGACTCATGAATTTCTGTACCTGCCTGAATGTCCAGTTCCCCTGCTTGGTAGGGACCTCTTAACCAAACTGGGAGCCCAGAATACCTCCAAACCTGAAGGGCCAGCAAGCTTAAGCCTTGGGAACAGCCTCACTCTCCTCATCACCGTACCCTGAAGCAAAGAATGGAGACTTCATATAGAAGAAAGTTCAGGTGAGAATCTGGAAAAATTACTGGAACTTTCCCCCCAGGTCTGGGCAGGAAAAAACCCACCAGTAATGGCACAGAACCATGCACCCATCATCATCAACCTGAAGCCTGGAGCGGTCCCAGTCCAGCAGAGGCAGTATCCTATCCCCCATGAAGTGCAATTGGGCATAGTTGAACACATAGAACATTTGAGGAAAGAAGGAATTCTAATTGAGTGCCAGTCAGCCTGGAATACGTCATTATTACCAGTAAAAAAGCCAGGTGGGACTGGATATTGACCAGTGCAAGATTTACTAGACATTGATAATGCCACTCTCACCTTACATCAGGTTGTTCCCAACCCAAACACTTTGCTAGGACAGCTGCCACCTGAAGCCACCTGGTTCACTTGCCTGGACCTGAAAGATGCCTTCTTCTGTCTGCAGCTGCCCCCTCCCAGGCCAACCTCTGTTTGCCTTTGAATGGGAAGATCCCAAAACCCGGCAGAAAACAGCTAACCTGGATCCAGCTCCCACAAGGCTTCAAACACTCCCCTACCCCTTTTGGGGAAGACTTGGCAGCAGATTTGGCCATCTACCCCTAGGAAGACTGCAGGTGTACCCTCTTGCAATATTTAGATGACCTCCCACTTGCCAGTGAAATGGAAGAGGACTGCTGAAGAGGAACCCATGCTCTTCTACAACTTCTAACACAGACTGGGTACAAATTGTCTTGGGGAAAGACCTAGATCTGTAAATAGCACATCAAGTACCTGGGCTTCAGCATCACACAAGGGTACCAGATGTTCAGACTCAAATGAAAGAAAGTTCTCTGCAACATCCCTACCCCCACACAAAAAGAAAGCTTCATAGTTCCTTGGGGCTGCAGGGTTCTGCTGCATCTGGATTCCCAGTTTTGCAGCCATGGCCAAAGCCTTTTATGAAGTTCTGGTGGGTCAGAAAAAGAGCCTCTTGCCTGGGGAGAAGCTCAACAGGAGGCCTTTCAAACATCAAAAGACAACTTGGCTGAGCCCCTGCCTTGGGGTTCCCAGATTTAACTGGAAACTTTAACCTGTTCATGCATGACAAGAACAAAGTAGCCTTGGGGGTACTCACACAAACAGTTGGCCCCTGGCAAAGACCAATCGCTTACCTCTCCAAACAGGTGGACCCCATGGCTGCAGGGTGGCCACTATGCCTGAAAACCCTGGCAGCAACCATAACCCTCATCAAAGAAGCTAACAAATTAACTCTTGGAAAGGCAATTCATGTTTTGGTGCCACACACCATCACTGCCCTAATGAACTTACACAGGCATCAGTGAATATCAAATCCCTAGCTCACACATCTCCAGGGTTTACTCTGTGAAAACCCCAAAGTGACCATAGAAACAGTGCACAGTCTAAACCCTGCAACATTTTTGCCAGATGAGGAAGGGGTTCCTGAGCATGAGTGTGTTGAAGTGACTAAAGAAGTTTATGCCAGTCACTCTGACCTCCATGACAAACTGCTCCCTTCCCCAGATCAGACACTATTTACAGATGGGAGCAGTCTTGTTAAAAATGGGGAAAATATTGGATATGCAGTCACCACTACTGAATGGGTGGTGGAAGCAGTGTCTCTACCATGGGGATGGTCTGTACACCAAGCAGCACTCTGGGTGTTGGTCTGAGCCCTGCAGCTAGCTGCTGGGCAAGTGGTAAACATTTACACTGACTCTAAGTATGCATTTGCTACATTCATATCCATGTGGCAATTTATGAAGAAAGAGGTCTCCCAACCACAGGAGGAAAGGAAATCAAAACCAAAGAAGAAATCCTCCAACTTTTAGAAGCAATCTGGAAACCAGAAAAAGTCACCATCATCCACTGCTGGGGACATCAGACAGGAATGGATATGGTCGCTCAAGGGAACAGGCTAGCTGACAAAGCAGCTTGGCGAGTGGCTGAAGGAACCCATGGAATATGAGTCATAGAATTGACATCACAGCTGTCTCTCTTATGACAAGAGGTTAATCAACTAAGCTATACCCAGGAAGAATAGGAATGGGCTAAGAGAGAAAGGGGAGGCTGAATCCCTGAAGGAATTTGGCTGCTCCTGGATGACTGGATTATTGTCCCAAAAGGAGCCACTCATGTCCTCATGCAGTGATACCAGCAACTCACCCACCTAGGAAAAACTGTGCTAGAAGTTTTGCTTGGGAGATACTACTACATAGCATGACTTACTTCTTTCTGTGCCACCATCAGCAGCCAGTACCAAGTTTGTGCCAAAAACAACCCTTTGCAGGGCTCCCATGCTTTGGCAGGTGTCCAGCAAGTGGGGATGGCCCCCTTTGAAGACTTCACAGTAGACTTCACAGAAGTAAAATCTAGTTGGGGGTACAAATATCTGTTCATGATGATATACACCTTTTCAGGTTGCATCAAAACTTTCCCCACTCACACTGAAAATGCAAGAGAAGTGACTAAGGCTTTACTTAGAGAAATCATTCCATGACACAGGCTGCCACTGTCAATTGGAAGTGACAATGGCCTGCCTTCATGGCTGCCATAGTCCAAGAGCTAGCAAAAATGTTAGGAATCATGTGGAAATGCCATGACAGGCCCCAGAGTTCAGGGAAAGTTGAATGCATGAATCGAACCCTCAAAGCCACCCTAGCCAAATTCTTCTGGGAAACTGGTCTCCCCTGGGTAGAGTTACTTCCCTTGACCCTTGTCTGAGTTAGGTGTACCCAATGACCCATAGGCTATTCACCCTTTGAAATTCTATTTGGGGGCCACCCCCAATTATTCGGGCAGTCAAAGGAAATCTCAAACTTCTGGGGGAGGCTAGCCAAGATTCCATTCTCCAGCAGCCGGGGAATACACTAGCTGAAATACATAAAACTGTCTTTTCCCAGAATCTCATTCCCCTGGGACACCCGGGTCACCCCCACTGGCAGGGGAACAAGTCTGGGGCAAAGACTGGAAAAAATAACCCCTTCAGCCTTCCTGGACAGGTCCACATACTGTGATCCTTGTAGCTCCTACTACTCCTAAAGTTTCAGGCATTGTCCCTTGAATCCATAATTCCAGGGTCAAGAAGTCACATTCCAAATAAAGAGCAGAACAGCTGGACAGCCCAACCCATACCCGGCCACCCCTTGAGAGTGTGAGTCACCCGGGGTCCCCAAGAAACAACCTCATCAAATGCCTGCTGAATGGACCCCTGCTCCTGGTGGATCCTGTCCTTATATGCCCTACTCACCTTGGTATTTGGAGTGGACTCACTGCTGTGACCCCTGCAGAATGGACTGCTGTGAATAGAGCCCTAATTGTAATTGCTTACTGGTGTATAATAGGATGCTTCTGTGCCTTGACTTGCTTGTCCTTTTCCTCCTTGCCCCCTCCCTAGGAGCCAATACCTGCACCCAAGATCTATGGCAGCTGCAAGTTAGAAAAGCTGGGACAAACAATCCATGCTGAATGCTCCAGTCCCATTCTCAGCAGGTGCAACTTCAGCCTCTGTAATATTTGATGCTTGCAGGGCAATCCATGATCCACTCCTTACACCTTACTAGTTGCCTCATACCCCCACACCCTCACACCTGCCCCCAGGGGAGGGTGTAGGGGTCACAACTATGGGAGTTATGACAAATACCTCTGCTGAGACCCCCAAAGAAGTGGGGGATTCTGCCACTCTTGGATCTTGCTGGTAGGTGCCACCACTCCCTGGAAGGGGGTCCCACCGACTTCTCAATATCTCCTACAGGAAATCCCCAGCCTGGCAGGGTGTAGCATAGAAATATGTGACTCTGTAAAACTCACATTATTAAATATAACCACTGGATTAGAAAATATCTTTTTATAGGCCCAAACAGGACTAAAACTAGGAATTGGAATATATGACCCAGCAGGGCCAGATCCAGGGGAATGCATACTAGTCCAACTGACCCCAGTAACCCAGCGCCTTGGAAAAACCCTGATGAAAAATATCAGTAAAGCTGTCCAGATGCTAAAAGCCAATGCTTGTACAGCCTCCTGCAATGTCCTTTTGAACCAGGTTCAAAATTTCCACCAACTCCTAAATGAATCTCGGCCCAACATAGCTGCCTCCTGCTGGCTATGCACTTCCTCCAGTCTAACCATCTTCCCCATACCTGTCCCATGGAATGTAACCCTTCTAACCCATGACAGCTCTATGGTGGGAAACAGGCCCCTCCCAGTCTGCATAACCAAACCCCAGGAAAACTGGCTAACTGTGAAAACATAACTACCAGATCTCCCACAACCATCCTCCCTCTTGGAAGGGCCATCTGTAATACCACCTGTCCACTCAATGAGCCTGACTGATGTGCCATGAACTCCACCATCTGGGTGTGTGGTACCATTACCTACTGGTGCCTACCCCAGGATAGCCAGGGCATCTACTACGTGGCTTGGCCAGTACCATCATTCTTGTTGTATGGAGATGAATTTCCTGGAGAGCTCTCCAAGGCCAAATGAGCAATACAGGCAATTCTGATACTCTTAGGACTAGAAGTAGTCAGGAGCACAGCAGTAGCAGGGCCCTCACTCACAGATGGTCAGGAAGGCTTACAAACACTAGCATGGGAAACATCAAATGACCTCAAAGAAATACCGGGGGTTCTCAACAGGTTGCAAGACCAGATAGACTCATTGGCAGAAGTGGCTTTACAAAACAGGTGATGGTTAGACTTGCTCACTGCAAGTTCAGGGGGGATCTGCCAGGCCCTGGAGGAAGAATGCTGTTTCTATGCAAACTCCTCAGGGATAGTTAGGGACAAAGTGGCCCTACTAAAAGAATGAGCCAAACATTGCTAAACCATGTATACCAGGCATCTACCAATGGGAACTACTTCCAGTATCTCCTCTCCTGGATTTTGCCATTTATGCCAGTAGTAGCCTCAGTCTTTTTCCTCTTAACTTTTGGGCCATGTGTTCTATGGTACCTAACACAATACATCACTTCCCGCTTAAACACACTAAAGCACCAAGTAATGCCTCATTTTAAATATCAGCCCTTGGGGACTATAGAAAAATCCTCATGTTAGCAGATGATGTCCCCTAAAGAATTATAAGGGCATCAAAAGGGGCTAATGATAAGGGAAGTGCTGGGACCCTAATCCCCCTCAGCAGAAACTCACAGCTTTAGGAAAATAAACTCCCCTTGGCCCCTTTATCCCCCCCTCCACTATTCTCCATGGAATCCACATCCTTAGGAAGATAAGCACTCTCTTCCTGCCCCTTTGAACTGAAATTTACAACTCCAAACAAATAATGGCTCTTTTCCTCCCTAATAGCTCTGTGCTTTAGGAAGATATGCTAACCTCACTCTTTTGCTTTAGTAAACTTGCCTGTCCCCTTGCTTAGGAATTTGCCCACTTAGAGTTCTGCTTAGAGTTCCTATATAAACTTATGAAAATCAAGACATGGCACTCAGAATTTGGAGACTGAATTCTCCTCTTGGCCCGTGTGTAATAATAATTCATTCATCCGTTCCCTCAAGAGTGCTGCTTGAGTTTCATTCTGTCTGCCACAACAGTAAGAGTTACAAAAATGTTTACTTTTGCAGATGTGTTAGAACCTAATAAGACCTGACATGTACATTAGTTTAACTTTGTATGAAAAACAATATAAACTAAGAAAATCAGCAATATAGAATTGAAGGACAAGTGGATGTGTATGGATAAAGTACAGGCATACAGATTAGTTTCCACTATTTTTCTACTGAAAAAAAAAAAAACTGAGCTTATATTCACAAACTAAAAAAGGGATAGAGAAAAATATATATAGAGGGTAGTGTAAACATTTCTATCTAGGTCTTACAGTTTAAGAAGCTACCCATTACCCAGCACTTATTTGGAAAACCTGAAAGTGATTACTCACTTTCTGGTATGAATGTAGTTCCCACTCAACAAAACACACCTGTGTAATTCACATGGCTGTTGTATTCATTAAGGGCAATTGATATAAGGCTTATTCAGAAAGTTATATTTCATTCACCTCTCTTGAGTTTCTATCCCCATATCTTCTGTTGCAGCACTTCAGTGAGGGAAGTTTATCATAATACAGCAGCACTTTTCTTTTTTAACTTTCAACAAGATTTCTTTCTCCCTCTCTTTTTTCCCTTTTGCAAGTGGGGCCCATCATTTTCACTTTTGATAGCTAACTGTGACAATTTTAGCTCTTTCCTAACAGTTTTGAAAGTTGCATTAGAATATACAGTAGTGCTAAGGTGTCAGTCTACAAGTATTTGCACCTGTGCTATTTGATATAGTACCTTTAATGTCAGCGTGGTTATCCAGAATGACAGTTTTTTGCTTTTAGGAAAAGGCAACAATCATTTTCCAGGACCCTTATTTTATACCTTAGACATCCCCTTCCCCAAGAAACTAATTTGACACCAAATTATAATCCCTAGTTATATAGTTTCCTGGTTCAAAAGAAAATTGAGGGTCTGTGTGTTTAACTGTTTTAACATTTAAAATTTTTTTCAGGTATTCATTCCAACCATCATAGCAAGGGCCCTAATCCACATAAACACACACAAAAGCACTTAGGTCATAGCTCTTGATGAGGTCAAATTTCTGGAGATTGAGCACTCAATCAGAAGGCAGTCAGTAGTCTTCCAGGGCCATTATATTTTGTTAGCCCACAGGAATGAAAAGCTACATTCTATGCATTTGCTCTGGTCCAAGTTCAAACATTCTTCCTAAGAAAGGTTGAGAACTAATTGTTCCAGAGGAAAGACATCACCATTTCAAGTGAGTGCTATGTGTGTCTATTTTATCAGAATAGTTTCCACCTATTCCCCACCAACTTCCAGGCAGGTGAAAGAAAGTCCAGATCCACAGGTTGTCATGGCACTGGTATGTTTAAAAGATGGCAAGTTAGCAAATGTCATGACCTAACATTAGTTCCACTATGGTAAAGGAAATTGCACTTATGGGTATGTGATAAAGACAATAATCTGGTTGACACCAGCAGGTTGGATGGAAACACTAAAATTGATTCTGTGTTCTTTTCTATAATGAAGTAATAATTTTTAGTCAATTCATAATTTGCTTCATATAAACACAGTCAGTAGATGTCCCAATGCAACATTTTGCATCTTTGCTTGGCAGTGGGAACTGGGAATCTTTTTCTTTCTTTTATATTCCTTTCTGTTTTTTCCAAATTAAGCTAAAATAAATGGAACTATACCAGTCAATATGAGCTCATTTTAAGATTTAAAAAAATCCACAATGACTAGAATTATGTTGCTTCCTCTTTTAGTTTAAGCAGTTAACCATTCTAAGTCCAGGTCTTGTTGCCCAAATATTCATCACTGATATTCCTTTCCTTTTTCACCTGTGCATCTGTCATCAAAGATTAGAAAATATGCACAGGGATTTCTGGTTTCCCAGATAAAAAGTTTACAGAATCCTAAGATGTCTATCCTACCCAAACTAATCTACAGATTTAATGCAATCCCAATAAAAATCAACACCGTATTTTTTAAGGATCTGGAAAAACTAACCACAAAATATATTTGGAGAGGCAAGAGGCCCTGAATTGCCAAAGACATATTGAAAAAGAAAAATGAAGTTGGAGGTATCACACTACCTGACTTTAAAACATACTACAAAGCTACAGTGATCAAAACTGCGTGGTATTGGCACAAGGATAGTCCTAGTGACCAATGGAACAGAATTGAGAGTTCTGATATAGATCCTCATATATAGAGTTATCTGATATTTGTCAAGGCCACAAAGCCAACTAAGTTGGGGAGAATGGCCTCTTTAACAAGTGGTGCTTGGAGAACTGGATATCCATATCCAAAAGAATGAGAGAAGAATACCATCTCACACCTTATACAAAAATCAACTCAAGATGGATCAAAGATCTAAATATAAGAGCCAAAACCATAAAGACCTTGGAAGATAATGTAGGGAAGCATCTACAGGACCTTGTAATAGGAAATGGTTTCATGAACTTCACAGCCAAGGCACGAGCAGCAAGAGAAAAAATAGATAAATGGGATCTCATCAAAATTAAAAACTTCTGCACCTCAAAGGATGTTATTGAGAAAATAAAAAGGCAGCCTACACAATAGGAGAAAATATTTGGCAACCATATATCTGATAGGACCCTAATATCCTGCATATATAAAGAAATCCTACACCTTGAAAATGAAAAGACAAACAACCCATTTAAAAAAATGGGCAAGTGACCTGAAAAGACCCTTCTCCAAGGAACAAATACAAATGGCTAAAAAAGCACATGAAAAAATGCTCAACATTGCTTGCTATCAGGGAAATGCAAATCAAAACTACAATGAGATACCATCTTACACCCATCAGAATGGCAGCTATTAAAAAAACAGGAGACACTAAATGTTGGAGAGAATGTGGAGGAATAGGAACCCTCATCCTCTGCTGGTGGGACTGCGGTATGGTCCAGCCACTGTGGAGAACAGTTTGGTGGTTTCTCAGAAAACTAACCATAGATCTTCCGTATGATCCAGCAATTCCACTGCTGGGTATACACCCTGAAGAACTGAAAGCAAAGATACAAACAGATATATGCACACCAATGTTCATATCAGCATTGTCCTCCATTGCCAAAAGTTGGGATCAGCCCCGGTGTCCATCAAGAGATGAATGGATAATCAAAATGTGGTACATACATACAATGGAATATTACTCAGCTGTAAGAAGGAATAAAGTGCTAATACATGGAATAACGTAGATGAATCTTGAAGACCTTATGTTGAGTGAAGCAAGCCAGGCACTGAAGGTTGAACAGTATATGACCTCACTGATTTTAACTGAGGAAAGTGAGCAGTCTCTGAGAACCATTGTCTGAAAGATAAGTTAACAAAGGAGAGAAAGAGAAGAGCAGGCTTTGAGCCATCACCCATATGGACATAATCTATGGTAAAGTGATAGAGTATGGTTGCATATTGAAGTGTAGGTTTGATGGGTAGTGATATTACTGGGTTTGGTGGTGCAGTTTTGACAGGTGGGTAGATTAGGAAGGGCAGGTTCAAATACCCAGAGCATGTATCTATGAATCTTGACATTCCATGAGTCAAGACAGGGGAGTGTCATATGCCCCAGGGGGTGGGGAGGAAGGAACAGTTAAGATCTAATGGGGTATTTAGTGGTCATGGGAAACGTTTTTCATTATCTTACAGTAATGGACACAGGACGTGGTAAATATCATCAAAACTGTATCATCTAAATTGTAAACTATACTGTAAATCATTGGCAATGTTTATTGCTATATTTTGCTATCTGTATAACAGTTATAACAATGCTAACATCCAAAAACAAAAAAGGGGGGGTTTAATATGGTGTGGGGAAGGGGGGTGGTTTGGTATCTGGGAGTCTCTGGTATTCCTTGTGTGATTTGCTGTGACCTAAAACTTCTTTGAAAATTAAATGAAAATTTGGGAGACACTGGGGATTGAGAGGAGGAAGGTGTCATGGCACACCATTTATCTGTTAACACAGTGATAAAAGGAAAAAAAGAATATATATATATATATATATATATATATATATAGTTTTTAAAAAGGCATTTCTTTTGCTTTTTTTCCCCATTTTTTTAAATGTCCCAATCCACTAATTATATTTTGTTTTGTTTTGTTTTTTTGTTTGATTGTTTATTTATCTTTTTTCATTTTTTTTCTTCCTGTTTCCTTATGTTTGTCTCTTGCATGTAAATTTTCATTGTTGTTTCTTTTTCCTATTAAGTGTATTTCATTATTTTATGGGCTACATGTTCATGGAAGATTTGGATCACAGAAAGGTTACAATGGGTACTGCAGGGGAATATTGGTGGAGGGTGTCTGGGAGGGGGAATTCATGGGAGTAAGTTCATCTGAATATACATGAAAGATATACAAAATTGTTCAAAAGTTCAAAGGATGGGGCATGGTCATGATGGGTGGACAATCACTCAATAAATGAGGGAATCTGAATTGCTAGCCTGGAGAGCTCTGCCACATTCTCCAAGGGAGCAGCAGCAGTCCTCTGTGTGCAGGGACAGTGTCTGTCAAAAGAAGATGTCCCACTGATGAGTTCTTTTTATTGATGACTACCCTTATGAGTCTTTGCTCTTGTCACTGAAACTTAGCTTACTGTTATTGGGTGCCTAAGGGTTGCCACCTGAGAGCCTCCTTGTTGCTCAAATGTGGCCTCTCTCTAAGCCAAACTCAGCATATGATTGCATTACCTTCCCCCCAACGTGGGACATGACTCCCGTGGATGAGCTTCCCTGGCAACGAGGGATTAATACCAAGTGCCAACTGGCAACACAACTGGAAAAAGACCTTGAATAAAAGGGGGGAAAGGTAAAGATAAATGAGCTCAAGTGGCTCAAAGAGAGTCGGGAGGTCCTCCCAGAGGTAACGCTTATGCACACCTCAGTAGGAGCTCATAGAACATCAAAGAGCGTATCACCCCACACAGAGGGGCTCCTGAGAGTTCTGGAGACACCCAGGTCCTATATAAGGGGGGATAGCCCCAGAGACTGATGCTTTATCTGTGGGCTCCATTTTGGAATATGTGCTCCTGAGAGTGACAGAATTGGACCCAAATAAGTCCTCCCTGCACATGGTTCATCCGTCCCTTCTATTCAAACCTATATGTGATGCTGGAGGTTTTAGGTATACTTGCAGAGACTGGAGCCTCTGGCCTACCTATGTGCCAGGTGTGCATGGAATCTCGGTGGAGCTGCAACTCCTACCCTACAGCTCATTGGACTCATCCAAGTCACCTGGCAAGGAGACAATGATGGGCAACGGCTAGCCCAGGGAATGGAGTGGGTCTGCATCTGCAGGCAGGATCATCCCACTCACCATATCCATGGGATATAATCCCTCTCTCACTTGGAGGTGGAGTGGACATCACCATCCCAGTCCCCTCAGAATTGGGGGAAGACCTATGGACTAGAATGGACTTGATGGTATTATGTTGTACACATGTGGTGATTCTAGCAATGGAAGAAGTGATAACAGTGAGGTGGAGCCAGTGGCCACTGGACACTTTTGGGGCAGGGAGGGGATGTGCAGTTGAAATACAGGGGCTTTTTGGGGATTTGTAGGTTGTCCTGAGTGCTGTTGTGTCCACTGATGTAGGCCTTTTTAAATCAGCACCCACCATTCAGAACTGTGTGGGAGAGAGTGTGGTCTATGATGTGAGCTGTGGTCTGTGGTTGATGGTAAGGCCCCAGGATTGTGTAAGTCCATTGAGCTTGATGGGCCACACTTGTGGGAGATGTTTGTGTGGGATGTGGTGGGAGGTGTAGGAGGTGGGGAACATGGGAAACCCGGTAGGTTTCGTGTAATATTTTAGGTAATCTAAGCACCTCTTAAAATATATATAAATAACATTTTTTTAAGCAAATGCACATATATACATATATATCATTTTACAAATATTGGTATGTATTGTGAAAAATTTTATTTTTACCCACAATAAAAAATAAATTTAAAAAAGACACATATTTCTAGATAATAAAGTGAGATATGCTTATCTTGCATCTGCAAAGATAGGAAGGTGTCAGATAATGCAGCGTTTTGATTAAGGCATATTAAAGAATTTGCACTTTAATTTGAAGGCCAAGGAAAGTTCTTTTTTGAACACGTCAAAAGCTTGCAAGGAAATTATAAATCCATCCAATATGTAAGGATATTATTTGAGAACTGTCTTAGTTTCCTAGGTGGCTTAAAATTACAGCAATTTATTGTCTCATATTTCTAAAATTTGGGCACCCAAAATCAAGATGTCAGCAGGGTCCTGCTCCCGCTGAAGTCTTCTTGTAGGCCAAAGACTAGAAAGTACCATTACTGAAGGAAGAGGTACTGGTTCCAGATTTCCTACCTCATGAGACTTTCTGCACCACTGCTTCAGTATCTCAGTCCACCAAGGATTTAATGTCTTCCTCAAGACTCTGATATTCAACACACCTAAAGGAAGTTGTGCTGCCTATTTCAACTTGCTTAACTAAATATTGTGGCCTCTTAGGGCACAGTGAGCCATTTAACTGCTTCTTGGCTATTTGGGAGAAGAAAGGTACATGCATCTTGAGCATCCTCTGGACAAGGAACTGTTTACAAAGAGAGTACACCCTTCTAAGTAAGCTTCAATCGTTTCTCATGGAAGCTTGAATTTGCTTTGATATAGGTTTTTTTTTTTTTTAGCATTTTGCATATTTTATTTCCAATTCTTTCAGCACCCTTACAGGTTAGGTATTATTTTGTTCATTTTACAGAAACAGAAACTGAGTCTCGGTGAGATGAACTGAACTGACCAAGGCCACACACTTAGAAAGTCCTGGGGCGGGGATTTGAACCAGGTGGGTCTTGTGCCAAAGTCCATGTTGTATGAAACAGAGTCCCCCTCTGTGGGTAACAGAGGAGGAGCCCTCCAACTCTGCCTGTGGGCTAGACCAAGTGTACTGTGGCCAACTTGGGCCAAGGGAGCAGGATGGGGCCTACGGGCTTCTGTGCAGGCCGAACCAGTGATTCTGGCCACATGGACACCATTCTCCAGGCAACGGAGCCAGTCACAGGCTGGAAACACCCTAGAACACTTTGGGAAGAAATATAGACCTAATTGGAGACATCCAGCCACAGACTCACTGGAAGATGATGGAGCCTCACTAAGGAGGAGTTTTTTTTTTTTTTTTAACTTTATTTTGTACATTTAATAATTGAAAACATAAGCAATTAAAACTAAAAAGTAAACACAGATGAATAAATATATATATTTGTCAATTAAATGTAATGGATACATGTAAATTTTTTGTTGTTTTGTTTTTTGTTTGTTTTTTTGTGTGTTTTTTTTGTGTGTGTGAATCAAACAATATTTTACACAATATATTTGGTTCATAATAATGCATTCATACAGTATTTTTCCTTTTGTGTCTGGCTTGCTTCACTCAACATAATATCCTCCAGGTTCATCCATGTTGCCATATGCTTTATGACTTCATTTCTTCTTACAGCTGCATAATATTCCATCGTGTGAATAGACCACAGTTTGTTTATCCATTCATCTGTTGATGGACACCTGGGTTGTTTCCAACTTTTGGCAATGATGAATAATGTTGCTATGAATATCGGTGTGCAGATGTCTGTTCGTGTCACTGCTCTCAGTTCTTCTGGGTATATACCCAGTAGTGGTATTGCAAGGTCACATGGCAAGTCTATATTCAACTTCTTTAGGAACTGCCAAACAGTCCTCCATAGTGGTTGTACCATCCTGCATTCCCACCAACAGTGAAGAAGTGTTCCTATCTCTCCACATCCTCTCCAACACTTGTAGTTCTCTGTCTTTTTCATAGTGGCCATTCTGATAGGTGTGAAATGAAATCTCATTGTAGTTTTGATTTGCATTTCCCTAATCATGAGTGATGTTGAGCATTTCTTCATGTGTTTTTTTGCCATTTGTATTTCTTCTTTGGAGAAATGTCTATTCAAGTCTTTGGCCCATTTTTTAATTGGGTCATTTGTCTTTTTATTGTTGAGTTGTAACATCTCTTTATATATCCTGGATATTAAACCCTTATCAGATATGTGATTTCCAAATATTTTTTCCCATTGAGTTGGCTGCCTTTTCACCCTTCTGACAAAGTCCTGTGAGATGCAACAAAAGTGTTTAATTTTGAGGAGGTCCCATTTATCTACTTTTTCTTTTGTGCTTTGGGTGTGAGGTCCAAGAAACCACCATTTACTACAAGGTCTTGAAGATGTTTCCCTACATTTTCTTCCAATAGTTTTATGGTCCTGGCTTTTATATTTAGATCTTTGATCCATTTTGAGTTGATTCTTGTATAGGGAGTGAGATAGGGGTTCTCTTTCATTCTTTTGGTTATAGATATCCAGTTCTCCCAACACCATTTGTTGAAGAGACTGTTTTTTCCCATCAGCGTGGGCTTGGTAGGTTTGTCAAAAACCAGTTGACTGTATAGGTGAGGGTTTATTTCTGGATTCTCAATTCTATTCCACTGATTGATATGTCTATCTTTATGCCAGTACCATGCTGTTTTGACCACTGTAGCTTTGTAATATGTTTCAAGGTCAGGCAGTGAAATTCCTCCCACATTGCTCTTCTTTTTTAGAATACTTTTTGCTATTCAGGTGCCCTTACCCTTCCAGATGAATTTGGTAATTGCCTTCTCTAATTCTGTAAAGTAAGCTGTTGGGATTTTGATTGGTATTGCATTGAATCTATAAATCATTTTGGGCAAGATTGATATCTTCACGATATTTATTCTTCCAATCCATGAACACGGAATGTCTTTCCATTTGTTTAGGTCTTTTAAATTTCTTTTAGCATTGTTTTGTAGTTTTCTGCATATAGGTCCTGTACTTCCTTGGTTAAATTAACTCCTAGGTATTTGAGTCTTTTTGTTGCTATTGAAAATGGAATTTTCCTCCTGATTTCCTCCTCAGATTGTTCAGTACTAGTGTGCAAAAACATTACTGATTTTTGCGTGTTGATCTTATATCCTGCCACTTTGCTGAACTCATTTATTAGTTCAAGTAGCTTTGTTGTGGATACTTCAGGATTTTCTAAATACAGGATCATGTCATCCAGAAACAGTGAGAGTTTTACTTCCTCTTTTCCTATTTTGATGCCTTTAATTTTTTTGTCTTGTCTAATTGCCCTAGCTAGAACTTCTAGTACAATGTTGAATAACAATGGTGACATTGGGCATCCTTGTCTTGTTCCTGATCTTAGGCGGAAAGCTTTCAACCTTTCCCCATTGAGTATGATGTTGGCTGTGGGTTTTTCATATATGCCTTTTATCATATTGAGGAATTTAACTTTTATTACTATCTTTTGAAGTATTTTTTATCAAAAAAGGATGTTGGATTTTGTCGAATGGCTTTTCTGCATCTATTGAGATGATCATGTGGTTTTTTTCCTTCAATTTGTTAATGTGGTGTATTACATTGATTGATTTTCTTATGTTGAACCAGCCTTGCATACCAGGAATAAATCCCACTTGGTCGTGATGTATAAGTCTTTTGATATGCTGTTGGATTTGATTTGCAAGTATTTTGTTGAGAATTTTTGCATCTATGTTCATGAGAGAGATTGCTCTGTAATTTTCTTTTCTTGTGAAATCTTTATCTGGCTTTGGTATTAGGGTGATGTTGGCTTCATAAAATGTGTTGGGTAATTTTCCCTCCACGTCAATTTTTTTGGAAGAGTTTAAACAGGATTGGTGTTAATTCTTTTAGAAATGCTTGGTAGAACTCACCTGTGAAGCCATCCGGTCCTGGACTTTTCTTTGCTGGGAGATTTTTGATGACGGATTCAATCTCCTTAATTGTGATTGGTTTGTTAAGTTCTTGTATTTCTTGTGTCAGTGTAGGTTGGTTATGAGTTTCTAGAAATTTGTCCATTTCATCCAGGTTGTCTAGTTTGTTGGCATATAGTTTCTCATAATATCCTCTTATGATTCTCTTATTTCTGTGAGGTCATTTGTAATTTCCCCCCTTTCATTTCTAATTGTACTTATTTGCATCTTCTCTCTTTTTTTCTTTGTTAGTCTAGCGAGGGGTTTGTCAATTTTATTGATCTTCTCAAAGAACCAGCTTTTGGTTTTGTTGATTTTCTCTATTGCTTTTTTGTTCTCATTTTCATTTATTTCCGCTCTAATCTTTATTATTTCTTTCCTTCTTTTTGCTTTGGGATTGGTTTGCTGTTCTTTTTCTAGTTTCTCAAGTTGTTCAGTTAAATCTTTGAGTTTACCTCTTTCTTGTTTCTTAATATAGGCATTTAGGGCTATAAATTTCCCTCTCAAGACTGCCTTTGCTGTATCCCATAAGTTTTGATATGTTGTGTTCTCATTTTCATTTGTCTCAATATATTTACTGATTTCACTTACAATTTCTTCTTTGACCCACTGAATATTTAGGAGTGTGTTGTTCAGTCTCCACCCATTTGCAAATTTCCTTTTTTCCTATCTGTTATTGATTTCTAGTTTCATTCCATTATGATCTGAGAAGGTGCTTTGTATAATTTCAATCTTTTTATATTTATTGAGAGCTGTATTGTGACCTAACATGTGGTCTATCCTGGAGAAAGATCCATGGGCACTTGAGAAGAATGTATAACCCGCTGAGTTTGGATGCAGTGTTCTGTATATGTCTGTTAGGTTTAACTTGTTTATCATATTGTTCAAGTTCTCTGTTTCCTTGTTGATCTTCTGTCTAGTTGTTCTATCTAATGATGTGAGAGGGGTGTTGAAGTCTCCAATGATTATTGTAGAAATGTCTATTTCTCCCTTCAGTTTTGCCAGTTTGTCTCATATATTTTGGGGTACCCTACCGTGTGTAGGTGCATAGATATTTATGACTGTTATATCTTCCTGGAGGATTGGCCCTTTTATTAATATATAATGGCCTTCCGCATCTCTTATCACTTTTTAGCATTTGAAGTCTGTTTTGTCTGATATTAGTTTAGCTACCCCTGCTCTTTTCTGTTTACAATTTGCATGGATTATCTTTTTCCAACCTTTTACTTTCAGCTGGCTTGTATCCTTGGGTGTGAGGTGAGTTTCTTGTAAGCAGCATATGGATGGCTCATGTTTTTTTATCCATTCTGTCTTTTGATTGGGGAATTTAATCCATTCACATTCAATGATATTACTGAAAATGCACTATTTATTTCCTCCATTTTATTCTTTGGTTTTCATATGTCATCTTATTTTTGTCTTTCTTTTTAATCTTTTGGTTATCCTTTCTGCTTTCCTTTCTTCTATACTCTCCTCCAAGCCTCTCTCTCCTGTCTTTTTCTTTCAGGTTCTAAGGCTTCCTTTAATATTTCCTGCAAAGGTGGATTCTTTTTTGCAAACTCTCTTAGTTTCTGTTTGTTTGTGAATACTTTATATTCACCTTCATATTTGAAGGACAGTTTTGCTGGATAAAGAATTCTCAGCTGGCAGTTTTTCTCTTTCAGTTTCCTAATTGTATCGTACCACTGTCTTCTCGCCTCCATGGTTTCTGAAGAGAAATCTGCACAAAGTCTTACTGGACATCCTTTGTATGTGATCGTTTGCTTCTCTCTTGCTGCTCTGAGAATTTTCTCTTTATCTTTTACATTTGACATTCTGAATAATATGTGTCTTGGCGTAGGTCTATTTGGATTTATTCTTATTGGGGTACGGTGTGCTTCTTGGACATGTAAGTTCATTTCTTTCATGAGAGTTGGGAAATTTTCAGCTATTATTTCCTCAAATCCTCTTTCTGCCCCTTTTCCTTTCTCTTCTCCTTCTGGAACTCCCATGACATGTATGTTCTTGCATTTTGTGTTGTCATTCAACTCTCTGAGCCCCTGCTCAATTTTTTCCATTCTTTTCTCTCTCTGTTCTTTTCTCTCTTCAATTTTAGCTGCTCTGTTTTCAGTATCACTTATTCTTTCTTCTATCATTTCGAGTCTGCTGTTGTATGTAAGAAATGTATTTCTTACTTCGCCTATTGTGTCTTTCATTCCCATGAACTCCATTACTTTTCTGCTCATGATTTCAAATTCTCCTTTATGTTTGCACAATGACTTCTTGATGTCATTGATCTCTTTAACTATATTCTCTTTCATCTCATTAATTTGATTTTGGAAATGTGTGCTCATCTCACTGATTAGTTCTCTCAAATTCTGCATCTCTTCCGGGACTTTGCTGTATTCCTTTTCTTGGGCCATGTTTTCTATTTTCTTAGTATGGTCCGTAATTTTTTGCTGGTGCTTAGGCATCTGGTTAGTTTGTATTTTACTTAGATGCTCTATCTCTTTCTCTTTTATGGGGTTTTAGTGGCAGTAGGCTGTGAGTTACCACCGCTCTTTGATTTTTGGCTAAACCTTGATTGTTAGGATTGTTCTGCTGGTTGCTCAAAACTGGGCACTGGACCCAGTAATTGGTTGTAGAGTCGTTTCCTAGGGCCTTGGGCAGGGAGGCTATAGAGGCCAGGAAAAGCCTCTCTTACTTATTAATTTTCTTATGTGCACTTCCTTGGTCTGCCAGGAGATGGCGCTTGTTGGCAGCTCTCAATTCAATGCCTGGTCTGACCGTTTTTGTTGTGACACAGACCAGATCAATGTGATAGAGCTTCCTGTCTGGGGGTTAGGAGCCCTGTGATTCAAACTTTCTGAGATATTTCTCCAGACTTCTCTCGTAGCACCCCCCTTTTCCCAGCTAGGAAATATTTCCATTTCCTTCTGAATCCTCAACAATCAGTCCCTGTTAGTAGAGGAGGAGATTGGGAGGTTTGTATATCTTTAGCCCCTTGCAGGCTCCAAGGCAAACAATGGTGCAGCCCCACCCAGCCTGGAAGGGCTCTTGGGACAGGGCAGACCAAACCTGGGAGTCCAAAGCAGGGTCAGCCCCAGGCTCTCTCTCCCTTCTCCCATGGTGTCCTCAACAATTAGTCCAGGCTAGAAGAAAGGGAGGTTGTGAGGATCAGATTTCTCCAGTCCTTTCCAGGCTCTCAGGGCAAACCGCTGTGTGGAAGGGTCCGTGGGGCTCTGCAGCCCAATTTTCAGGTCAGAACCTGAGTCAACCTAAGGCTGTGTCCCTCTCTCTCCCCTTTCTGGGAGTGGCAGATCCCTGAAGGCCCCTTTGTCTGTGGTCACAGGCCCAGGGGCCCAAGAATTCTGAAGAGTGTGGGGGAGGGTGCCGGCAGCAGCAGAAGCTGCTACTTGCAACTCACAGTTCTGTAGTCGAGATTTCCCTCTTCTGTCCCTCTCTCCTCTGGGTGGTGTGCAGCCTTCACCTGCTGTCCTAAACCCTAGAAGATCTTTTTCGGGTCTGTTTCAGCTTGTCCTCTAGCTATTTTTCTGTAGAAGAGATTCCTATGTCTTACTAGTCCGCCATCTTCCCGGAAGTCCAATTTTTAAACTGGTTTTAAATAGATAAAATGAGCAGAAAATTTTGACTTATGAATGATACTCTACCATAAAGGGCACAGTGATGACAGCAGTAGTGGAACAGCTTGTCCTTGTAAACCTTTAATATTCTCCAGCAGATTTTGGTGAGTGATCATTAAACTATTTTCCAACCTGCAAAAAAAAAAAAAAAAAGTCAGTATTCTCTCAATAAATGTTAATGCATTAAATAACCCAACTAAAACACATTGATTCTCAGATTGGATTTTGAAAATTCATATATATACAAAAATATTTATTGAACATCCTTTCTATATAAAGTGTTGCTTAAAGACATGAGGATGTAGTGGTTCACAAGATTTCACTAGACATTTTATGGTTCTTTCCTTCAAATAAAAACAGAAATATTTTACATGATAAAAAATAAGAGATAAATACAAACCTAAATAAACACATGAAACAATACAGACATCAGAAACACTTGGATTATATGGAAAAGTTACACATTAAGAAAATGAGGGCATAAAATATTGATAAATGTCACATAAAATTAATATTTATTACACATATATATCTTGCCATATAGTTTAAAATGTAAGAACATGTAAAACAATAATAATAGTCATAGAAATATGAGATATTAAAACACCTCATTGACTTGATGGCTTTGCTTGAAAGACATTTATTTGCTCAGAATTCATGAAATGTGATAAAATTCATTCTGATTTTGAGGAATGTAAACACAAATTATATGCCTAGAAATAAACCTGCCATTTCATTCCAAATTACCCTATAATGTAATACAATTCTATGTTAGGGCACAAGATGACTTTTTCATTTTGAACTTGACCAAATACTTTTAATATTTAATTGGAAACAATAAATAAAGAAAACAGTCAACACAATGTTTATTAAGAACAGTAAAAAGGGGATATTTACTCTAGAAAGTATTAGAGGAAAATACAAAGCTCTAAAAATTAGTGAGTATACTGTTGTGGAAATAAACAAAAAGTCCAATGAAATGTAAAAGAAAATTAAAGAATATAGTTTAGCCTAAAGATAGCATTTTGATCCAGTGTATAAAAGATACTAGGATAATTTACTAATTGTTGATAGATTTTTTTTTCTCCTAAATATTCTCTACTTTAAAAGATAAGAAAAAGTAGTAAAATTTTCAAAGGACATGTTCATTAAAACAGAAATGTACAAAAAGGCAAGAAACACAAGAAAAAGAAAAATGCTCAAAAATTAGTAGTTGAAAAATGCAAATGAAAACAACAATGAAATACCATTTCCATTAATAAGTTTGACAAATATTAAAAGTCAGTATACATGGTGTTGAAAGGGAAGAGGAAAGTTAGTCCTTTCATTTGCCTTTAAAATATTGTCACATAAAATACTAAAACAGTTCTTTGGGACAAACTTGAAAAATATGATAAGCAATTCCTCATCTAAGAAGCTATTAGAAAGAAATCATTATGGCTGTGCATAAATATTAAGCAATGAGTATGTTTATTATGAAATTGTTTATAATTACAAAACTTTTGGAAACAGTGATCAATGGGTAATGGAACTTTAAAAAACATCATATTAACATACTCTATAATAAAACACATTTTGTTTAGTCAATGAAATTTTACAATAATATTTAAGAAAGTGGAAAAATTGTCACTATATTTTAAAGTGAAAATAGTAGCTTATGAATATATATAATGACATGGCAATTTCACTCCTAGTTATATACCCAAGAGAAATAAACATGTATATGCACACAAAACCTTTTATATGAATGTTCATAGCAAATGTTATTCATAATAGCCAAAATGTACAAACTGAATGTCCACCAGCTGATGAATAAATAAATAAAATGTGGTAAATCCATACAATGCAATTCAGCAATAACAAGGATTGAAATACTGATATAGCCTCCAATATGGATCAACCTTGTAAACATGATAGCATTAGAAGACAGCAGTCACAGTGACTACATATTATGTGATTCCATTTATATGAAATGACCAGAATACTAAATATATAGATAAAGAGAGTAGAATAGTGGTTACCTAGGGCTGGGGGAGGGGAAGAGTATGGAGTGACTGCAAATGGAAATAGGGCTTCTTTTGGGAAGGGGCCAAAATATTCTAAAATTAGATTGTGTTGATGCTTGCACAACTCTGTTAATATACTAAAAAAATGACTTGTACAGTTTACATGGATGAATTGTATCAAATGTAAATTATATCTCAATAAATCTGCTAATATATATATACACACAATATGAATCCATTCAAAAATACATGTGAGCAGAACTTTAAAGTATTTTTTACCTTGTTCCTCAAAGCATTTATTACTTAAAAATGCTTGTTATTTAAAGAATTTTTGAAAAAAAACAGCAAAGTAGAAAGTAAAAACCAAAAGGCTGTCACTCACATGCCTGTTAAAGCCAATCACTGTTAGAACCTCAATGTATTGCCTTTCTGTTGAATTCCTGTTCTTTTTCCAAATCAGACTAATTTTTCTTTCTTTCTTTCTTCCTTCCTTGCTCCCTCCCTCCCTCCCTCTCTTTTCTTTCTTTCTTTCTTCCTTTCTTCCTTTCTTTCTTTCTTTCTTTCTTTCTTTCTTTCTTTCTTTCTTTCTTTCTTTCTTTCTTTCTTTCTTTCTTTCTTTCTTTCTTTCT
>JAKSZT010054581.1:4171369-4220440 GCA_026826555.1 Tolypeutes matacus
TCTTTCTTTCTTTCTTTCTTTCTTTCTTTCTTTCTTTCTTTCTTTCTCTATCTCTCTGTCACTCTCTCTCTCTCTTTCTTTCTTTCCTTCTTTCTTTGACTTCTTTTTCTAACTATGAAAGTAACATAGTTATAAAAATTTTTTCTGTTCTAATTTTTCTGTTGAAGAAAAATTAGAAAATGCAGACAAGTATACAGAAGAAAATATGCCATGGAAAAGCTTACACCTAGAGCTAACTCAAGTGGCACATTTCTTTCCAGCCTCAAAAAATCCATATTTCGCCCTTTCTTTTCTTTTTTTAAAAATATTTTTATTTTTAATGATACTTAGATTACACAAATGTTACACACAATATATAAGGATTTACATATGCCCCACTCCCCAAACTTCCCTCCCATATAAACATCCTTCATTAGTCTGGCATATTTATTGCAATTGATAGCTGCATCTTGGGGCATTGCCATTGAGCAACGTTTCATATTGTAGTCTACACTCTCTTCCACACAATTGTGCAGGCTATGGGAAGATATATAATGGCCTATGTCTGTCATTGTTATGCCATTCAGGATGATCCCCAAGTCCTGATACATGCATTACATGTATCTTTCCCTCCCCCTTCCCCCAGAGCTTCCATTGGCTACTGCCTCCACATAAATGCTGTAATTTCTTCCATTGCTAGAATCACAATAAGTCTATATTAGAATAACAGTAAGTCCACTCTAGTCCATAGTTCATTCCCCAATCCTGAGGATTCTGGGATGGTGATGTCCACTCCACCTCTAATTGAGATGGGGATTCTATCCCATACAGCCAATGGATGGACCTCTCTTGCATGCAGTTGTAGGTTCTCTTATTTCCTTGATATGGTGTTTGTCAAGCTAACCTTTCTCTTTGGGTCTGTTAGCTCTTCAGAAAGCTGTCCAGTCAATTTCCTTCAGGCAAGTTTAACCCTGCAGTTGGTTAGATTACTGCTGATTAGGCATCTAATCTGCCCCCTTTCTATTTTTATTGCTTTCTCTCCCATGTCTCTGCCCCCTTTCTATTTTTATTGTTTTCTCTCCCATGGTGGCAGGATGCAATGGCCTGTGTGAGTGGATAACCCACTCACCTCTCCTGGTCAGGTTGTGTTCCCTTCTGAAATTCAAATGGGACCCTGGTGACTGAACTCATTGCAGAAACTGACTCTCAACCCTCTTCCAGATCACTCCCTTCTCCCAGGGGACCCTAAATAAGCTCTTGGAAGCTTAATAAGCACTTCTGACTGCCCGCCTCCCTTAGGGGAGTTGAAATTTTGATAGTTTTCAGCATGGGACCAGTCAATTGCCTGACTACACACTCTCCAAGGGCAACTTACTCTATCCCCAGATGGTTAGGTAAACCAGGCTGCCTCAGCAGATTCACTTCTCCTCTCTTCCTGGTACCCCTCAAGCCAGCTGGCATGCACCCCAAAGCCCAAAGGGGGTCATGCAACCAGACCCACAGAAAGGAAACCCCTCTCCAACCCTTCCCCCTCTCCAACCCTTTCAGAGAATGATCCATTCTACTGGGTGGCCAGCAGGAGTCAGAGCTCACAGTGGCTTCCTGCCCCAAGGGTGGGGCTTAACTGTCTGCAGTTTCCAGCCATGGAGCAAGAAACTCATGGTTTTACCTTGTGCAACCTATCCCCCCCATTCAGCTCCCTCCAGATCAATGCCCCAAAGCCTCCTATTCTGTCGGTTTTTTTAGCATCTCCTTCATGGCTGCATCTCTCTGCATCTCCCCACCCAAAATCACTGTAAGCTGCATTCTCATCTTCTATCATCTGAAATTTTGCCATAAACAGTCTTGTTATTAATTGATTCTCATTTACTGTTGCTCCCTTTCAGACAGAAGGATCTTTCTGTAGTACAAATCTATTTAGTTCCTGCCTTCCTTCCTTACATACTCTGTAGTTGTAGCTGATATCTAGGGACACAATTGATACTTTTGTGTTCATATTATATTGTATTTAACAATCTAATTGAATTCTGAATATTCTAATAATTTGTCCGTTGATTCTGTTGTCAAACAAATCAGCCTGAATATTAATGTAACGCTGCTCTTTCCAAAGCTAATGTTTATCACATTCCTTTTAATAATTGTGATGACTAGAACTGCCAGAAAACAGAAAACATTGAATGGTATGATGATAAACATTGCTGCATTTTTTTTCCCTGTCTTTAAAAGGAATGCTGCTATTGTTCCCCCATTAATTTGAGATTTATTCTTGATTTTGATAGATACTATTATCAAGTTAAAAAAAATCTTCAATTTCTTCTTTACTAAATTTTTATCATAAATTTGTTCTAAGCTTTATCAAATATTTTTATTACTTGTTCTGAAATGATCATATAGCTTTTCTCATTAATATATAAATGTCTGAGTTTTAGTAATGGACACTTTAGTGGTATATGATCCTTGTTTTTACTGGAATAAGTACAAACTGATATTGATTTTCTTAAAGACCTTTATCAGTTGAGTTTGCCAATATTTTATTTGGGATTCTTTAGGTTCATTTGGTCTGTTGTTTTCCTTTTGTACTCTCTCCTGAACTAGTTTCAGCTACAAGGTTGTAAATGCTTCATAAAATTAGTTGAGGAACATTTTATATTTCTAGTGGCTTTTTTTTTTTTGAGGGTAGTTGATAGCATTCACCTGTGAATCCTTGGGCCCTATTTAAGTTGTTTATTTATTTATTTATTTTTGAGGTGCTGGGGATTGAACCCTGGACCTCATATGTGGGAAGCCAGCATTCAACCACTGAAACATATGGGCTCCCTGAAGATTTATTTTTGTGTGTATTTTTAAATTATTGACTAAATATATTTAATATAGATTATTTCTTTTAAATGATTGTAAAATTTAACATTTATTTTGCCATTTTAACCATTTTTAATTTAATGGGAGAGTGAAACATTTCAAACATTGTCTACCCAACATCACTCTATGTCTAAAATATTACATTGTGTATACATAATACATTTTGTTTATCCATTCATCAATTAATGGGTATTTGGATACTACAAGATCTTGAAGGTGCTTCCCTACATTTTCTTCTAGGAGTATTATGGTTCTGGCTCTTATATTTAAGTCTTTGATACATTTTGAGTTGATAGTGTCCTGTCATCTGCAAATAGTGTAAGTTTTGCTTCTTTATTTCTGATTTGGATGCCTTTTATTTATTTTTATTGCTTAATTGCTCTAGTTAGAACTTGAACACAATGTTGAATAGCAATGGTGACAGAGGTGATCTTTGTCTTATTCCAGATCTTTGAGGGAAAGCTTTCAGCTTTTCACCACTGAGTACGGTATTAGCTGGGAGTTTTTTATATGTGCCCTTTATCATGTTGGGGAAGTTTCCCTCTATTCCAATCTTACAAATTTTTTTTTTATCAGGAAAGGATGCTGCATTTTTTCTAATTCCTTTTCTACATCAATGCATATGATCATCTGGTTTTCTCCTTTCAATTTTTAAATATGGTGCATTATATTAATTGATTTGCTTGTGTTGAACCACCCTTGATAAAAACCCACTTGATCATGTTGTATAATGCTTTTAATGTACTGTTGGATTCAATTTTCAATTATTATTTGTGGATTTTTGCATGTATATCCATTAAAGAAATTGGACTGTAATTTTCTTTTCTCATAGTAACTTTATGTGGCTTTGGTACTATGGTTATTTTGGCTTCATAGAATGAGTAAGCTACTGTTCCCTCCTCTTCAATTTTTTGGAAGAGTTTGAGCAGGATTGGTAAAATTCTTCTTGGAGTGATTGGTAAAATTCACCTGTGAGGCCATCTGTTCCTGTGGTTTTGTTTCTTGGAAGGTTTTTAATGACTGATTCTTTCTCTTTATTTGTAATTGTTTTATTGAGGAGTTCTATTTCTTCTAGAGTCAGTGAAGGTTGTTAGTGTGTTTCTAGGAAATTGGCCATTTCATCTAGGTTGTCTAATTTATTGGCATACACTTGTTCTAAGTATCTTCTGGTGACCTTAATTTTTTTATTTTTGAGGGGTCAGTAGTAATATCCCCCTTCTCATTTCTAATTTTATTTATTTGTAATTTTCTCTCTCTCTCTTTTTTCTTTGTCAGTCCAGCTAACGGTTTGTCAACTTTATTGATTCTATCAAAGAACTGACTTTTGGCTTGTTGATTTAATCTACTGTTTTTTTTTTAATTCTCAATTTCATTTCATTCTGCTCTAATGTTTTTGTTTCTTTCCTTCTGCTTGTTTTAGGGTTAACTTACTGTTTTCTTCTAGTTCCTACAGGTGTTAAATTAGGTCTTCAAACTAGCTCTTTCTTCTTTTTTTAATGTAGCTATTTAGGGCTATAAATTTCCTTTTCAGTACTACATTCACTGCATCTCATAGTTGTTACTATGATATGTTCTCAACTTCATTCTTTTCAAGATATTTATTGATTTTTTTCTTTTGCTCACTGATAGTTTAATAGTATTTTGTTTAAAGTCTATATATTTGTGAATTATCCAGTTCTTTGTCTTTTATTGATTGACAGCTTCATTCAATTATCATCAGAGAAAGTGTTTTATAAAACTTCATTCTTTTTAAATTTATTGAGACCTGTTTTGTGATCCAGCATGTGGTCTCTCCCAGAGCTCTTAAGAAGAATGCATATCGAGCTGCTTTGGGATGCAATGTTCTGTATATATCTCTAAGGTCCAGTTTTTTATCACATTATTCAAGTTTCTTCTTTAGGTGTTCTATCTATTCATGAGAGTGGTGTGTTGAAGTTTACAGCTCTTACTGTAGAGATTTCTATTTCTCTCTTCCATTTTTAAAAATAATTTATTTATTTTTTATTGAGTGTAAAAATCAAAATTTTCAAAATACATACGAATATTTGTAAAATGATATAGAAATAAATGCATATATGTGCATTTGTTTACAAAAATGTTATTTATACATACATATATATATATATGTATATATATATATATATATATTTTAAGAGGTGCTTAGATTACCTAAAATATTACACAGAACCTACCGGGATTCCCATGTTCCCCACCTCCCACACCTCCCACCACATCCCACACAAACATCTCCCACAAGTGTGACCCATCACCCTCAATGGAATTACACATCCTGGGGCCTTGCCATCAACCGCAGACCACAGTTCACATCATAGACCACACTCTCTCCCACACAGTTCTGAATGGTGTGTGCTGATTTAAAATGGCCTACATCCATTGCCACAATGACACTCAGGACAACCTCCAAATCCCGAAAAAAGCCCCTGTATTTCAACTGTATATCCCCTCCCTGCTCCAAAAGTGTCCAGTGGCCACTGGCTCCACTTCACTGTTATCATTTCTTCCATTGCTAGAATTACCATATGTGTACAACAGAATACCATCAAGTACACTCTAGTCCATAGTTCTTCCCCCAATCCTGAGGGAACTCGGATGGTGATGTCCACTCCACCTCCAAGTGAGAGAGGGCTTATATCCCATGGATATGGTGGGTGGGATGATCCTGCCTGCAGATGCAGGCCCTCTCCATTCCCTGGGATGGCCGTTGCCCATTGTTATCTCCTCGCCAGGTGACTTGATGAGTCCATTGAGCTATAGGGTAGGAGTTGCAGCTCCACCGAGATTCCACGCACACCTGGCACATAGGTAGACCAGAGGCTCCAGTCTCTGGAAGTATACCTAAAAACTCCAGCATCACATATAGGTTTGAATAGAAGGGACTGATGAACCATGTGCAGGGAGGACTTAATTGAGTCCAATTCTGTCACTCTCAAAAGCACAGATTCCAAAATAGAACCCACTGGTAAGGCATCAGTCTCTGGGTCTATCCCCCTTATAAAAGACCTGGGTGTCTCCAGAGCGCTCCATAGCCCCTCTGTGTGGGGTGATATGCACTTTAATGTTCTATGAGATCCTACTGAGTCGTGCATAAGCGTTACCTCTGGGATGACCTCCCGACACTCTTTGAAGTCTCTTAGCCACTTGAACTCATTTGTCTTTACCATGTCCCCGTTTTATTCAAGGTCTTTTTCCTGTTGTGTTGCCAGTTGGCACTTGGTGTTAATCCCTCATTTCCAGGGAGGCTCATCCCAGGAAATCATGTCCCACATTGGGGAGAAGGCAATGCATTCATATGCTTAGTTTGGCTTAGAGAGAGGCCACATTTGAGCAACAAGGAGGCTCTCAGGTGGCAACCTTTAGGTACCCCATAACAGTAAGCTAAGTTTCAGTTACAAGAGCAAAGACTCATAAGGGTAGTCATCAATAAAAAGAACTCATCAGTGGGCCATCTTCTTTTGACGGACACTGTCCCTGCACTCAGAGGACTGTTGCTGCTCCCTTGGAGAATGTGGCAGAGTTCTTCAGGCTAGGAATTCAGATTCCCTCATTTATTGTGTGATTGTCCACCCACCGTGACCATGCCCCATCCTTTGATCTTTTTTTTTTTTTTTTTTTTTTAAGATTTTATTTATTTATTAATTTATCCCCCCCTTGCTGCTTGTGCTCGCTGGGTCAGCTAACCACACCGTGCGGGCAAGCTTGCCTTCACCAGGAGGCCCCGGGAACCGAACCCGGGGCCTCCCATATGGTAAACGGGAGCCCTACTGATTGAGCCACAGCCGCTTCCCGATCCTTTGATCTTTTGAACAATTTTGTATATCTTTCATGTATATTCGGATGAACTTACTCCTATGAATCCCCCCTCCCAGACACCCCCCACCTATAATCCCCTGAAGTACCCATTGTAACCCTTCTGTGATCGAAATCTTCCATGAACATTTATTCCATAAAATAATCAAATACACTTAATAGGAAAAAGAAGCAATAATGTTAAGCTTACATGCAAGAGACAAACATAAGGAAACTCAGGGGAAAAAAAGCAAAAAAAACAAACAATCAAGCAAAAAACAAAACAAAATATAATTAGCGGATTGGGAAATTCAAAAAAATGGGGGAAAAACAAAAGATGCCTTTAAATATATATATATATATATATATATATATATATATATATATATATATGTATTCTTTTTTTCCTTTTATCACTGTGTTATCGGATGTCCGGTGTGCCATGACACCTTCCCCCTCTCAATCCACATTGTCTCTCAAATATTCATTTAATTTTTCTAGAAGTTTTAGGTCACAGCAAAGTCACACATGGAGTACCAGAGACTCCCAGATACCAAACCACCACCCCCTTCCCCACCCCATATTAACCCCCCCCCTTTTTTTTTGGATATTAGCATTGTTATAACTGTTATACAGATAGCAAAATATAGCAAATAATCATTGTCAATGATTTACAATATCGTTTAAAATTTAGATGATACAGTTTAATAAGTTTTGATGATATTTACTATGTCTTGTGTCCATTACTTTAAGGTAATGAAAAACCTTTCCCATGACCACTAAATACCCCATTAGATCTTAACTGTTCCTTCCTCCCCACCCTCATGGGGCATATGACACTCCACTGTCTTGACTCATGAAATGTCAAGATTCATAGTAACATGCCCTGGGTATTTGAACCTGCCCTTCCTAATCTACCCAACTTTCAATGCTGCACCACCAAACCCAGTAATATTACTAGCCATCTGTCCTATCCTTCAGTATGTAACTATACGCTATCCCTTTACCATAGATTATGTCCTTATGGGCAATGGCTCAGAGCCCGCTCTTCTCTTTCTCTCCCTTGTTAACCTATCATTCAGACTATGGTTCTCAGAGACTGCTCACTTCCCTCAGTTAAAATCAGTGAGGTCATATACTGTTCATCCTTCAGTGCCTGGCTTGCTTCACTCAACATAAGGTCTTCAAGATTCATCCACATTATTCCATGTGTTAGCACTTTATTCCTTCTTACAGCTGAGTAATATTCCATTGTATGTATGTGCCATATTTTGCTTATCCATTCATCTGTTGATGGGCACCAGGGCAGATTCTAACTTTTGGCAATGGTGAACAATGCCGCTATGAACATTGGTGTGCATATATCTGTTTGTGTCTTTGCTTTCAGTTCTTCTGGGTATATACCAGCAGTGGAATTGCTGGATCATACAGAAGATCTATTGTTAGTTTTCTGAGGAACCGCCAAACTGTCCTCCACAGTGGCTGGACCATACCGCAGTCCCACCAGCAGTGAATGAGGGTTCTTATTCCTCCACATCTTCTCCAACATTTAGTGTCTCCTGTTTTTTTAATAGCTGCCATTCTGATGGGTGTAAGATGGTATCTCATTGTAGTTTTGATTTGCATTTCCCTGATAGCAAGCAATGTTGAGCATTTTTTCATGTGCTTTTAGCCATTTGTATTTCTTCATTGGAGAATTGTCCAATGAAGTGACAATTTTTAAATGGGTTGTTTGTCCTTTTATTTTCAAGGTGTAGGATTTCTTTATATATGCAGGATATTAGGCTCCTATTAGATATATGGTTACCAAATATTTTCTCCCATTGGTTAGGCTGCCTTTTTATTTTCTTAATAACATCCCTTGAGCTGCAGAAGTTTTTATTTTGATGAGGTCCCATTTATCTATTTTTCTCTTGCTGCTCATGCTTTGGCTGTGAAGTTCATGACACCATCTCCTATTACAAGGTCCTGTAGATGCTTCCCTACATTATCTTCCAAGGTCTTTATGGTTTTGGCTCTTATATTTAGATCTTTGATCCATCTTGAGTTGATTTTTGTATAAGGTGTGAGATGGTATTCTTCTCTCATTCTTTCGGATATGGATATCCAGTTCTCCAAGCACCACTTGTTAAAGAGGCCATTCTTTCCCAAATGAGTGGGCTTGGTGGCCTTGTCAAATATCAGATGACTGTATATGTGAGGATCTATATCAGAACTCTCAATTCGGTTCCATTTGTCAGTAGGTCTATCCTTGTGCCAATACCATGCAGTTTTGATCACTGTAGCTTTGTAGTATGTTTTAAAGTCAGGTAGTGTAGTCCCTCAACTTCATTTTTCTTTTTCAATATGTCTTTAGCAATTCAGGGCCTCTTGCCTCTCCAAATATATTTTGTGGTTAGTTTTCCAGTTCCTTAAAAAACATAGTGTTGACTTTTATTGGGATTGCATTAAATCTGTAGATTAGTTTGGGTAGGATAGACATCTTGATGATGTTTAGGCTTCCTATCCATGAACAGGGAATATTTTTCCATTTATTTAAGTCTTCTTTGATTTCCTTTAACAGTGTTGTGTAGTTTTCTGTATATAAGTCCTTTGCATCTTTAGTTAAATTTATTCCTAGGTATTTGATTCTTTTAGTTACTATTGTAAATGGTATTTTTTTCCTGATTTCTTCCTCAGTTTGCTCATTATTGGTGTATAGAAATGCTACTGATTTTTGAGCATTGATCTTATAACCTGCAACATTACTCAACTCCTTTATGAGTTCTAGAAAATGATGTTAGCTTTGGGTTTTTCATATATACCCTTTATCATATTCAGAAAGTTTCCATCTATTCCTATTTTTTGTAGTGTTTTTATGAGGAAAGAGTCCTCTATTTTGTTGAGTGCTTTTTCTTCATCTATAGAGATGATCATGTGATTTTTTTCTTTCAATCTGTTCATGTGGTGTATTACATTGATTGATTTTCTTATGTTGAACCATCCTTGCATACCCAGGATGAAACACACTTGGTCATGGTGTATAATTCTTTTGATATGTTGAATGCATGTAGCAATTATTCTGTTGTGGTCTATTTTTGTGTATGTTCCATGTGCACTCCAGAAGAATGTAAATCCCGCTGTATTTGGGTGTAGTGTTCTGTATATGTCAATTAAGTCCAGGTCTTCTAATGTATTATTGAGTGCATTAGTTTCTTTATTAACTCTGTCTAGATGTTCTGTCTACTGATGATAGTGGTGTGTTGAAGTTGCCTGCTATAATTGTAGAGGCATTTATTTCTCCTCTTAGTTTTTCCAGAGTTTGCCGCACGTATTTTGAGGCACCCCAATTAGGTGCATAAATGTTGATGATTGTTCTCTCTTCTTGAGAGATTACTCCTTTTACTAATATGTAGTGTCCATCTTTGTCTCTCGCAATAGTTTTACATTTAAAGTCTATTTTTTCTGATTTTAGAATTGCTACTCCTGCCCTTTTTTGGTTATTGTTAGCTTGTAAAATGGTTTTCCAGCCATTCATTTTCAGCCTCCTTGAATCCCTGGGTCGAAGGTGGGTTTCTTGTAGACAGCATATATATAGATCATATTTTCTTATCCATTCTGCCAATCTGTGTCTCTTGATTGGTGAATATAATCCATTAACATTCAGTGTTATTACTCGTAATGAATTTCTTACTTCAGCCATTTTTTCTTTGGGTTAATGTACGTCATATGTTGTTTTGTTTCTCTTTTTGTCTTTTCAGTTGTTTTTAAACTCTCCTCCAACTCTCTCTCCTTTGTTTTTTCTTTCAAATTGTAGAGATTCCTTTAGTATTTCTTGAAGTGCTGGTTTCTTATTGATATACTCTCTTAATTCCTGTTTATCTGTGAATATTTTGAACTCTCTATCATTTTTGAATGCCAGTTTTGCTGGATAGAGAATTCATGCATGGAAGTTTTTTTCTTTTAGTATTTTGACTATGTCATACCACTGTCTTCTTGCCTCCTTCGTTTCAGCTGAGAAATCAGCACTTAATCTTATTGTTCTTCTCTTGTATGTGATGGTTCTCTTTTCTCTTGCTGCCTTGAGTATTTCCTCTTTGTCTTGAGCATTGGACATTTTGACAAGTATATGTCTTGGAGTTGGCATGTTGGGATTTATACTATTTGGGGTGCGCTGTGCTTTCTGGATCTGCACATCCATCTCTCTCAATAGAGTTGGGAAGTTTTCAGCCATTATTTCCTTCAACACTCCTTCTGTTCCCTTTCCCTTCTCTTCTCCTTCTGGGATGCCCATAATGCATATGTTTGTGCATTTTGTGTTATCAGTTAATCCCTGAGTCCATGCTGAATTTTTCTATCTTTTTGTCTATCTGTTCTACTATCTCTTTGATTTCAGCTGTATTGTCTTCCATATTACTGATTCTTTCCTCTGCCTGTTCAAATCTGCTGTTAAGTAAATCCAGCATCTTTTTGATTTCTTGGCTTGTGCCATTGTTCACCATCATATCTATTACCTTTTTAGGCATGTTTGCAATTTCATCAGTATGTTCTCTCAGTGTCTTCTTTAAAGCCTTCATCTCTTCCTTCACTTCTTTAAGTTGGTCCATGATATTTGTTTGGATAGCTTTGATTAGTTGTTCAATGATCTGCCTCGCTTCCTGGGTTTTATTTTGTTCATTGGACTGGTCCATGTTTTCCTGTTTCTCAGAGTCATTTGTATTTTTTTGTTGCCCTCTGGTCATCATATTATCTTGATGGGTTTGTTTAGTTGATTAGCTTTTCTCTATGCTCTAGAGTTTTATTTAGCTGGTGTTTCTGCATGTGAGTTAAGATTTCTCTTTGGCAGTTTTTCTTCTTATTTTATTTCCTTGCTTCTTTCTATGTTCCCTTGAAGGCAAAAGATTAGGGCCAGAGGAATCAAAAGATGTAAGGAAGGCAGAAGGATAATAGTAATATTGATAAAATTAGAAGAGTGCCCAAATGAGACTTAATGAGATGAATATTTAACTTGTGTATTCAGTGTAGAGTAATAGGAAAAAAGTGGAGTTCCTACAATGGACTGGGAAAACAAATGGAGCAATATATATATAGTGATTTAGAAGGCTAGGATTATGAGGAGGGTGAGAAATAGTAAAGAAAGGGCTGAAAGAAAAAAGTTAATTCTAATAAAAAAAAAAAGAAAATAAATGTAATAGAAATTGACACCCTTAAGTTGTGGGCCTATGAAAAAATGTTTTATCTAAGAGCCACAACAGAAAGCTGAATGCAGAAAGATGAAGGAAGAATAAGTGATAGTTTGGAATAAAAAATCAATATAGACAGAGAGTGGGAAATTACTGAAGAAGAAGCACAGTATAGAAGTAACAAGCTAGCAGCACCTAATTTTAAAAAATGAAAGAAAAAAGAAAGGGGGAGGAAAGAGGAAAGAAAAGCAAGAGAGCAGAAATAAACAGAGAAAAATCAAAGATCCACACAGGCAAGCAGTCAAACAGAGCTAAGAAGGGTCAATGATTCCCCTAGGTTCCACGTGGATCCTCTCTGCCTGCTTCTGTTTATCAATCAATTTCCCCATAGGGTTCTATGTGCAGGTCCTGAAACAGCTTTTAGCTATTAAACTAAATTAAAAAGAATTTATTATTCATTTATTGAAGTGACCTTCTAACTTTTTGTGTGTGTGTGTGTGAAATACAGGACCCAAAATAATTCCTCCTCTAGACCAACCCCCTTACAGAAGGTACCCTAGCTGGGCTTGTGGAAATTAATCAAGCACGTCCCCCTTCCTGGACTCCCCAGGGTAGCTGTAGCTCTGATGTTATTCAGTGCAGAGTGCTAAAGATGGCTGACTCCGCCCCTTCTGGAGCTGAGCACCAGCATCACCGGGTTGCTATGTAAATCAGTTTGACTGCAGATTTGCCTCTCCTCTCACCCTGATGCTGCTTCAAGTCAGCTTATCTACTCCCCAAAGCTATGGGTCAGTCCAGGCAGCCAGATCGATGTCAAAAAATAAAAATAAAAAATTCCCTTCCCTGTCCTCCAACAGAACCCTCCCTCTTTTGGGGAGTGTCTCCTCTTCCTGGCTCCGTGGTGGACTGGGGCTTATCCCTGGGCTGCTAGGCAAATCATCTCCCTCCCCCAATGGAATCACCCCTCCCATCCACTGGGTGCTGATTCGCTCTGGCTGTTCTGTTCATCCAAGGTCCAAGGGGCACCAGGCAGCCAGACTCCCAGAAAATAAAACTTTCTTGCCCCACTCGCGGCTCCAACTGGCCATTTTATTTATTTTTTTCTCCCTAACCACAGGGCTCAGCAGTCTGTGCCAACCACCACCGGCAGGCTTAAAACTCACGAATCTCTACCATTCCATCCACACCGTTGATCCGCATGGATAGATGTCCCAAGCTTCTCATTCCACATATGCACAGCACAAACCCCCGGGCAGTACCCCATACACAATTCGCCTTGCCCTGGGAGCTTGCAGTGTGTGCCCTCCTACACTAATGCCATCTTGGCCCTGTCTCCTCTCCCTTCCATTTTGCCAGTGTTTGCCTCATATATTTTTGAGCACCATGGCTTATTGCATAAATATTTTTGTTGTCATTTCTTCCTGTTGAAGTGTCCCTTTTATTAATATATAGAATATATAGTGTCCTTTGTTTTCATTTATAACAAAACATATGGGATGCAGCTTTTGACTTAAAGTCTATTTTGTTGTATATTAATATAGCCACCTCAACCCTTTCTGGTATCCTTTGCATGGACTATCTTTTCCCAACCTTTCACTTTCATCATATATTTATCCTTGGTTCTAAGCTGAGTGTCTTGAAGACAGAATATAGCTGGATCATATTTTTTAACCATTCTGCCAGACTGTGTCTTTTGATTGGGGAATTTATTCCATTAACATTCAATGTTATTACTGTAAAGATAGAACTTACTTTAAATCATTTTATACATTAGTTTTTATATGTCATATCTTATTTATTCTTTTTTATTTACCCATTCTTTTTTTTTCTTTTCAATCTGTAGCAATCTCTTTAGTATTTTTTGTAGGGCATGTCTCATGTTAAAGAAGTCCGTCAGTTTCTGTTTATCTGCAAATACTTTAAACTCTCCCTCATTTTTGAAAGAGAGTTTTGTTAGATAAATAATTCTTGGCTGACATCTTTATCTTTCAGTATCTTAAATATATCCTACCACTGCCTTCTTGCCTCCATATGGCTTCTGATTAAAAATTTGCACTTTGTCTTATTGAGTATCCATTGTATGTGATGAAGCACATTTTTTCTTGTTTCTTTCAGAGTTCTTTCTTTGTTTTTGGGATTTGGTCTTCCAATTAACACATGTCTTTGAGCAGGTCTGTTAGGATTTCTAATCAATTTTATTGATACATATTAATAAAGCATATAATCCATGAAAAGTGTGTAATCAATAGTATTTGGTATAACCACATAGTTTTGCATTCATCACTTCAACCATTATTAGAGCATTTTAATTATTCTAATAATAATAACAATAATAAAAATTAAAAAGCAGACAAAAATTTCTATCCCTAAATAATCACCCCTCAATTTCTCTATGCTTCTCCTGCTACACATAGCAACTGTTTTGTTTCTCTTGTTCTAATTTATTTGTATATATCTTCTATATATGGACTTTAGCAATATATAGTACCTTTTTTCTAGTCTCTTTCACTTTGTATATTTCCTTTTTTATCATTAATGGAAGATTATTAATATATTACTATACACTACTGTCCATATTTTGCTTTGGTTGTAATTTTGACTGATATTAACATCTTGTAACATTAATGTACTTTTTTCAGTTTCAAAGAAAACAGTCTTATATACTCATATTCATATTTCATATGAGGTTTTGCTATGCTATATAGTCCCATGTTACATTTTTCAGCTTTCCTTCTAATAATATAGATGACCTTAGACTTTCTCTTTCCTTCACTGTCATGCCCAGATATTAGCATGCTTGTTACAAACATTATTACGTGCTTTCACCATTCCTATTCATTTCCAAAGATTTGCTAATAACATTTTTACTAATTTTGCATATAGCTTCACTCTATTTTCTGGTGCCCTGCTTCTAGTTGTTGACTCCATGAGTTTGTACAATATATTTAGTTCATGATAATGCTATCATACAATATTTGTCCCTTTTTGTCCAGCTTGCTTCACTCAACATAATATCCTACAGGTTCTTCCATATTGTCATATGCTTCACAGCTTCATTTCTTCCTATGGCTTTATAATATTCCCTTTTATGTATATACCACAATTTTTTTCCCATTTGTCAGTTGATGGGCACATGGGTTGTTTACATCTTATGCCAATTGTGAATAAGGCCAATATGAACATTGGTGTACAGATGTCTGTTCATGTCACTGTTCTCAGTTTTTCTGGGTATATGCCAAGTAGTGGTATTGCTGGGTCAACTTCTTTACGAATTGCCAAACATTTCTCCACAGTGCCTGTACATGTCTATATTCCCACCAACAGTGAATAAGCATTCCTATCTCTCCAAATCCTCTCCAACATTTGTAGTTTTCTGACTTTTTAATGGTATCCATTCTAATAAGTATGAAATGGTATCTCATTGTAGCTTTGATTTGTATTGCCCTAGTTGATAGTGATCTTGAAATTTTTTTCATGTTTTCTTTTTGCTATTTGTATTTCTTCTTTGGACAAATGTCCACTCAAGTCTTTTGCCCATTTTATAAAGAGTTGTAGCATCTCTTTATATACCATGAATATTAAACCCTTATTGAATATGTAATTACCAAATATTTTCTCCCATTTAGTCAATTGCCTATTCACTCTTTTGTCATAGTTTTTTGAGGTGCAAAAGTGTTTATTTTTGATATCCTATGTATTAGTTTTTTGTTGTTGTGTTTTTTTGTGATTTGGGCATAAAGTTCATGAAACCACTACCTATCACAAGATTTGTAGATACTTCCTTCCAGTTTCTTCTAGTAATTTTATCATTGTGGCTTCTATATTTGTGTTTTTGATCCATTTTGAGTTGATTCTTATATAGGGAGTGAGATAGGGTTCCTCTTTCATTCTTTAAGTTATGGATATCCAATTCTACCAGCACCATTTGTTGAAGAGATTCTTTGGTCCCAGAAATATGGCCTTATTATGTTTGTCAAAAAACATTTGGCTGTTAGAAGTGAGGGTCTATTACTGGACTCTCAATTATATTCCACTGAGCAATGCATCTTTCTGTATGTCAATACCATGATGTTTTGACACTGTAGCTTGGTAATATGTTTTGATGTCAGGCAGTGACACCCTCACATCCACCTACCTTAGGTGGATCATTCCCTCCACACTCACTCTGATTGGCATACCTGGCTCACAGTGAGGGCTGGATGAGTGGGGATTGAGTGGCTTTTCATCTGGTAATTGGTGTCTTCCTTCTCAGTGAAGCTGCAGTAATCTTTAAAAAGAAACTTAGATAGAAATTGGTTATGAAGAATGGTAATTATAGGAAGAACTTAAGGATAAACCAAAGGAACAGTTTAAGAGGGCCCATTAATGATTTGGCCAAATGCTGATTTCCAGACAACAGCCAAACAATCATAGAACACTGAGTATACAAATTTTAGTATATGAATTGATTTCAAGAATGGCAAATGTTTTGCTTCTGTTTTGCATGCCTTTGATTTAGCGGCAATTTTAATTAATAATAATTTTATTAATAACTATAATTATTAGCTATAATTTACAAGTATAACAATTATAATTAATATATAATTATAATAATATAATGTAAACATAATAATTTAATAATAATTATAATTCCTAAGTCTAATTTTATGCTTTCATATCTTCTTCATTTCCTGGAGGAGAAGAGTCTATACATGAAGTGGGGAAACTATTTTATCTCAGTATTCCCAGAACTGTGACCCTAATTTTAAGAATTAACCTCATAAATTCACTTGGATGAAAGTTTTTTTCACACTTTCAGTCAAATCTACAAAAAAGAAAACAAAAAATAACACAAACATCAAATTACTGTAAACTATAAACATAGGCATGTGGTTAAATTTATAAATAATCTGTACTGTATTTGAAATTGCATACATCATGATATTGCTTAGAAAAGGTCAGATGGAGGGACCCTGGGGATTAGAAGTGGTTCAGAAAGAAAGGGAAACCTTAAATTTTGAAATGATACTCCTCCACATCCCCTCTCTGTACCTGCCCCTGTGATTCTAACAGAGATCAGTGAGTTCAGATCTCTTCCTGCATCCCAATGCCCTCATGGGATGGCAGAGGAAGTTTGTATCTAGGGTCCCCCTGAATTCCTCCCCCTTTGTCTCTCACACAATAAATATGGCCATATCCTTGACTTTTAGGCTGCTCAGCCTTAAATAACTTTTTCCTTGGAGGTATCAATGGTGATGCTAGTTTGTACTGAAGAATTGTGTTATAACTTGTGCTTCCACTAATAGTTATCTTGTCAACCCACTTCAACTCCTTTCCTGAAGCCTGGCAGATCCAGTCCATATTATTGCTGGTTAAAGAGAATCCAGAGACAGTGCAGGTGAGGGACAGAGTTCGTGAGGGCTTCGTCAGGCTAAGTCCTGACTCCTGAAGCTGCACTTGGGACAAGACACCTCAGGACAAGGAGAAACACAGTGAGTCATGAGTTCAGATGCATCATCCCAATCTTCTTGTCTGAATCCTGAGGCACTCAAATTCACAAGCTACCATTAAAGAGAGAAAGAACCACAAGGGTTTCATGTTTTTGTGGCTGATGCTCATGCCCCCCAGAATTTCTATTTCAGTGTGGGGAATCTTGAATATAAGCTAATGTGGTTTCATATGTTGACTATGTTAAAATTTGCTTGAGGAAATAAACTTTGTATAAAAAACTGAACAGGGAAGAAAGGAGGTCCCTGTTGCTGGGGTTTCCCTGGAAGTGGAATGCTGCTTGTATTCTTGGAAATCAGAGTTCTCCCCCTCAGCCTCCTCCTTTCCTTCTCAGGATCCTCATTTCCAGGCTGGGAAATAAGCAGAAAGAGCTGGTCTGGGGACAGATGTAGCTAAGCTAAAGGATGACTCTGGGAATAGTGTAAATGTACATCTAATTTCAGGGATTACATATATGTGATTATCATCTGTGAAAATATTCATTCTGATAGTTTAAATTTATTTATTTATTTTTAATTTATCTGTGGAAGCATGGATACTTGGGACAACTTTTTCAATTTTGCTGATGTAACTCTCCAGTATTTATTTATATGAGAATTGACAGTAAGCTACCAGTGTTGTTTGTTATTATCATCACAATTTTGCAATGTAAAGAATAGAAAATGTATATAACAACAACAACAAAAAAAAAATCAAGTGAGGAAGCAGTGGAAGACAAAAGATCATCTAGGGCTCTAATTTAATAAAACAGTTATTTATCTTCTAGAAGCTTGTAGTCATCATGTGGACACACAAAGCTACAGCTCACAATGGCCAGGAAAGTGTCCAGTGGAGCTCAAATTACAGAGAAGTGTCCTATAAATAGTTCAACCCAGAGTTACCAATAATGGACATAACTTCTGTACAAACATAATAAATCAATTCAACATCCACATCCACTTTTGATTGAACACATTTATCCACTTCTCTGCTAATGGCCATTTGAATTTCCCACATGAGTACACAGAGAACACAGGAGAGGGTCCCAGTCAATGATGAGTGTGGAAGTCCCTCATTCTTTCTCAGGTGACTACAGGTGCCAGAGCTGGAGCCACAACCTTCGCTCCATGTAAAGAGTCTGAGACCTGGGATTTAAACCACAGAAACACAACAATAATGAAAGAAAGAAGAAAGAACAAAAAGAGATATGGGAACAAAGACTAAGGGGCAATAATATGCACTAGCAAAACAAACAAACAAACAAACTATTGAATCAATATTGAGTCTGATGTGCACACTTTTGCATGAAGTGGAGAATCAGATGGGAAATTCATTAGAATCGATAGGTTAATGACCCTGGCACAAATTCCCTCTTGGCTCAAATGTTATTGAAAAACTGTGTCCTAGGTGGGGAGCCTCATGGAGGTCTCTGCCTTTGGTCTGATTGGAAATGACAGAATGCCCTGAATTCTCAGAAATCAAATCCTGATGACAACTGGCAAAGTCATTTCTGCCTCCATAAGGGACATCCTGCTTTGTGTGCATGCAAAAGTGTTTCCTACTTTTACAATGAAACTTTTCTCATTCAGAAACATCAGTAGATAGCACAGATCTAAATCAAAAGACAACATAGGGGCAAATGCTAGATGGTGAAGAAGGTCCAGACAACAAAGGAAACCATCCCTTAAACTCCCATCTTCACTTGTGCCTGTTCCCCTATGATAACGGGCCCTGATAACCCCCTGAATCCCAGGCTACTCCTGTCACTCTGTGAGGGAAGTTTGTGTCTGGCTCACTCTGTCTTCCCCATTTTCTGTCTCTGCTACAGAAGTACATGGCTGGGTACTCAGTTATCATGCTGCTCATTTCAGGCACAATTTGTTCTCTGGAGATGGTGAGTCAGCTCTTCACAAGGTCTGTGCAGTATGTAGAACCACCACTACTGATACTCAATGACACCCATTCTAGATGTTTCCCTGAATCTGTTAGTAGCCCATCAGTTATTAATGAATCCAGAGGGTTCACAGGAGAGTCTTTAAAACACTTGACACGGTTCCATGCTTCCCCTAACTCCATGAGCTGTACCTTATACTGGACACTTATAAACACCAAGACACCTGGTCAGGAATAATGGATCACTGGGTATCTCAGGGCTGGGTTCCTCTCCCAGAACTGCAGGGTCAGGGCTGTAGTAGATTTCTGCAGCAGAAGGACAGTCCCAATTTGCATATCCTCCTACTATATAACAAGCTCAGAGGTTGGAGGACTTGGTAGAAGATAGTGCCCAGAAAAAAAAAAAAAAATGAGTGTCCTGGGGGAGTCAGATGTTAATGAAACCATTTGGGCCAACATGATTCCTTATTATATATTTGTCCTTGAGTATACACTTAGCACCTATTGCTTTACTGATTTATACATATATATAGAAAAAATGAAGAAAATATCAGATGTAAAATTTTACAGGTATACAATTTCAAATGGAAGCATATCACATTAGATGAGATGCCTAAAAGCACATATCTGGTAAGAGGGAGCCCCAAGTATGGACTCTGCTCCTCAAAAATGGACAGGTCAGCTCCCTTGAACCAGGTCACAACAAAGACATACGTTGTGAGATTTGCAGCATCCTTCTTTGTTTGTTGAGAACATTTTGTGACTTTGCAGCATTTTACTGTTTATCTAAAGAATTCAGAGAGAACCCAGGTTCATGTAGGTGTATTTAAAGGAATCTGACATTTCACAAGTCATTATATTTTCTCCATCTCTCCATGCCAGTAATCTATCCATTTGTTGTGTGTTTTTTTTTTTGTTTGTTTGTTTGTTTGTTTTTGGTTTCAGTATTGTTGAATAATAATTGACATGAAAATGTTCACATGCACACACCTGTATCTATCACCACAACACAGATAGTGAACTCTGGATCATCTATAGGAAAAATAAATGCAGGAGACCCACCCAAGACAGAGTGGACAAGGTTAGGAAACTGGCAATGCAACTAAGGCAATGCCAGGCTGCCCCCTCTTTCTGCTGCTTTCCCCTGAGATAATGGGATTCTATATATGGTGGGGAGCTAAGCATAGGAACAAAAGACTCTGAATAGCCTGGGAAAGGAGGGACACACATGATCACAATCTGGGAAAAGAAAGTGGGGGCTTTAATTTTCATATCAAATAAAAGTATTCTGCCATAAAAATTGCCCTCATGATGATTAAACAGCACTGAAATTTCCACATCATCATCATCATCATCATTATTTATTATTATTATTATTATTATTAATTATTATTATTATTATTATTATTATTATCATCTTTTGGCTGGGCACAGCCAGGACAGAGTATTAAGTCCATAAAATTAACTGTACAGTTTTAGAGTGTCAGTTGAAAGCAAGTTTGTTCTTATTTTCTATCTAATCTAAAATATCAATGTGAAGTAAAACTAATTTACATATAAATGTGTATAAATTATACACATTATGTATATAAATTAAAAACCACAGTGATTCCTGTGCTCAGAGGTAACATCTGTATTACTTTTATGTCTGAATCACTGAGACACTCACATCTGGGAGCTGCCACAAGAAAGACAAAGAACCACTCAGGTTTCATTTTCTGGTGGATGTGACCCATGACTTTCAGTCAATATTTTCCTTGTTGAGGAGGGTCCTGAATTTAAGTTCAAGTATACTGTGTGTTTACCTGTTGACTGAAGTGGTGATTTGCATGTGGGAGGTACTTTTATGTGTAAAGGTCAAGGGGCCATGGAAATATACTCCCTCTGGTGCTTATCTGGGAGGAAAGGCTGGTTGGGTCCTAGGAGAACAAAGTACCCTTCACGTGGTCCCACTTATCCAAGAACAGGATTTTCTATTTCCAGGCAACAGGATCTTGCAGAAGGAGCTGATAAGGGAACCACATGTAGCAAAAGGACAAGGATGACGCAGGGAATATACTGCAGGTACCTCTAAGCTCATGGATATACATATTTATCAAACACCCAAAACAAACACAGAGTCCCCTAATCTCCCTAATAAACATTCTGATCAATTTATCTCCTCTGTTGGCTGATCTTAATGGATATTCTAAAATTTTCAGGTAGTAGGCAAATGAATCAAACACAGTGAATATAGACAAAGTGGGTCTCCCCAATATGGACCATAATTCAGAATGACTTGAATGATTTACTTAACTTGTGTGAAACTTTCTTCATTTGAAAGGATTTTTATAAAATGTATATTCAGTAGCTATTCTAGAATTGAAATTGTTCTAGTCAACCTCTCATGCAGATTACTTTTATCACTCTTAGCAGATGCCTACACTTTTTTATTCCCTGTTTACAGCTGAGTCTGCTCAAATAGATATGGGAATTCTCTCTCTGAATGCTGAACTCACTTCTTTTAAGGCCTTCAATTAATTGGATGAGACATAACTCATTGTTGACAGCAGTCTCCTCAGTTGATTGTAGATATAATTAGCCATATATGCAATTAAACTGATGATTAAAGACCATGAAATCCCCATGTATTACAATAAGCCTTGTGCTTGCTTGAACAAACACCCAGACACCATTACCTGGCTGAGTTCACATATAAGCTTAATCACCAGAGTCCACTCCTTGTCAACTTGGAAGCCCTACACATCACCTTAAACCATACTTAATATCTAAATAAAAACAATTACATATGTGTGTGTGTGTGTGTGTGTGTATCCACTTAACAATATTCAACTGTCCTGCTTGCAACTGGAATCACACTTAATCTCTACAGAATAGGGTACAAGTTCTTGGGTAACACTCTTAAACTTAACATCCTTAAATACTATGACATGAACCAAATACAACTTATGGCATATGATAAGGGGAAAGGAAAGAGAAGAAAACAAAGATATTTGTTTTATGTACATATACAAATATACTCATAATAAAACAAGGAAGAAATATCTATGACCATTACCATTCTCATTTCTGTTATTGGTCACATGTTCAAAATTCATATTTATCACTACCTTCTTCCACTACCCATTCCATTTTCCATTTACCCTCAGCAAGCACCAGATGGCCATCTTTCTTTACCTGGTGGTATGACCCACACTTTCCTAAAGATTAAAGACCATTGTTAGTCTTGCTTGTATTGGGTTGTTGCAATTTTCCATTTACTTTAGTCAGGGGGCATGGTAGTACTAACAGATGTGCTGAGGGTCTCCTGTATTCCAGACACTCTTCTTTATTTCCATTGTGTAGGTGAAGTCCTAATTCCCCTTTATGGTCAAGATCAATAATCCCAATGACTACAGTAATTCTCTTCTTTGACTGTTGATTCAGAGGCCCAGGAACCCAAAGGGGCCATGTGACAGTCTTAACTTCCAGTTAAATGCATGCTGTGCTCATCCAACTTTATGGCTTGGTGGTTCAGCCAATACCCAGCTCATGCTAGGCAACCAAACTCATGAAAGGCAACTTGGTCCATGATTAAGCATTCAGTCTCTACTAAGGCTCAGTATCAGGTAAAAAGCTGTTTCTCAAAAGAAGAGTAGTTATTTATAGAAGATGGCAGGGCTTTGCTTCAAATTTCTGAGAGTCTGCATTGTGGTGCTCCTATAGGGGCCTGCCAAAGGTTCCAAATGGCATCTCTATTTTCCACTGACTCTTCCAGCACCATTGGATCCTCTGGTTTCTATGGCCCAAGTGGCAGTGCATCTTTCACAGCAGCCTGTTCCTGTCATAAAGACTACTCTTGTTCCAGTCTCCATGCAAAATTAGCAGTTTTTCTGGTCATCTGGTAAATGGGCTGGAGTAGCACACCCAAAGGAGGAATATGTTCTCTACAAAATCTGAAGAGGACAACTAAGCATTCTGCCCCTTTTTTTGTCAAAGGAGGGTCCAGATGCAACAGCTTATCCTTCAATTTAGAAAAGATATAATCAACATACCTCATACCACTGGACACGTAGAAATTTCATTGAGGTGGAAGGCCTCTGTATTTTTGTTCACTTTTCCTCACATCTTCTATCATGCAAATGCCTTAAAAATAAGCCTAGAGAAGTTGCTGCTTCTTGCTCTCTAGGTTTAATAATCATTATATAATCAATATAGTGGGCAAGTGTGATGGCTTGTGGGGGGAAGATATTATCAAGATCCCTGCACACAGTATTTTGACAAAGGGCTGGAGATTGGGTTTACCCATGAGGTAGGATAGTTATGATATGTTGCTGGCCTTGTCAGCTGAAGGCAAACTGTTTCTGGTGGCCTTTACCAATGGCAATTGAGAAAAAAGTATTTGCTAGGTCAATAGCTGCATACAGGTAACAGGGGATGTGTTGATTTGCTCAAGCAATGAGACCACATCTGGAATAGCAGCTGCAATTAGAGTCAGCACTAGGGTAAGTTTAGAATAATCCACAGTCATCCTCCTCCAAGACCCATCTGCTTTCTGCACAGCCCAAGTTGGAGTATTGAACTGGGATATGGTGGGAGTCACCCCCCCCCCTCACAACCTTCAAATCCTTGATGATGGCACTGATCTAGGCATTCGCATTCACTCCAGGAATCAAGTATTGCTTTTGATGTTACTATTTTGTTAGATACATGCAGTTCTAGTGACTTCTGCTTGGCCTTTCTTGCCTTAATAGAACCAATGTGGTGATTCTTTCCATTGCTGAGTATATCTATTCCAATTATACGTTCTTGAACTTGGTAAATAACCACAAAATGTGTCTGGGTACCCACTAAACCCACTGTGAGACAGACCTGAGCTAAAACTCCATGAATCACCTGACCTCTATTAGCTCCTGCTCTGATGACTGTGCCAAAGTGATGTTTTGGGTCTCCTGGAATTAATGTCACTTTTGAGTCACATTTTTCCTGAAATGTCTGATCATTTCCTTTTCCCCAATGCACAGTTACCCTGGCCAAAAAAGCTATAGGTCTCTTTGGAAAAATCTAGGGAGAAGAGCAACAGTATAAATTTTTGAGAGTGTAACAGGATCATTCCTCAAGGGGATCTGGCCTTCCCCTTATTCAAGTGCTCTGGGTTTGTAAAGTATCTCAAGTGTGGAAATTGATTAAGTGGTTGTGACTCTCTGTTTCCATAATTTAATTTAGGCTTTTGTTCACTAGAACTAGAACTCTTCTACTTGTATAGATCAAGTAGGAATTAGGTAGACTGCCCATCTATTTTACTTTTAGTCACCCCATGACCTATTAGCCAACACCATAGGCCTATTCACCTCAGACTATTTTGTTTGCTACTTTGAGTTTGCTTTTCATTGTGGTAGCCACACCCACCTTGTCTTTAGCAATTAAGTGCTGTCACTTAGCTTCTCCTGGCCCAGAACTGGTCATCTCCATAGTGTTTAAGGATCCTAGGTTTGTGACAGCAATTCCTGGAGTAATATCAGAACTACAGAGAAAAGCAACCACAGAGCTCTTCAGGGAAGATGGAATTAGTCTCACAAATGTATTCCTCACATTCCTGGTGAAAGGTATGTCCTCTCAACTTCCCTTGGGTGGATAGGTATGTCTGGTAAGTCCATTCTATCATTCCAATCTCTTTAAGCCTTTTAATATCCTCATCTACAGTATACCAGGGTAATTCTGGCATCTTAACCTCAGGCAGTGTCAGCCATCTTTGGGTCCATGTTTCAGCCATCCAACTGAACAAATTGATAGAGACCTTTCTAGCCTCTCAAGCTTCAACTTTTAATCTAGAATCTCTGGGTCCATATCAATAAATTCAGCCTGATCCCACTTTATAGTCCTTCCACCATTATCTCATACATTTAATATCCATTCCCATGATTTCCTCTATATAAATTGGAAAAGTCATGCAATTCTTTTGGAGTATAGTGTACTTCCTCATGGGTCGCACTTTATTTCACATTCGGGGGTTTGTTGTATTTCAGTTATAGTTCTGAAAGAAAAGAGGGATGGTGAAGGTGGGTAAGGAAAAGCCTTAGAAGTGTCTTAAAAACCAATTGCTTTTCAGTTTCATCTGATGAAACAGGATTAGTCTTCAGGTGGAAGTTTGATGGCAGACTTCTCAGGGCAGGTTGGTGAGTTGGGGTCATGCAGCCTTGACACTGAGTGGCTGTCTCCTCAAGGCAAGGAGGAGGTCATGTGGCTGTCTCCTCAGTGCAGACCATTACAGGACATCACTATCCCCACTGCCATCATCCTCATCCCATATGCCTCCATTCCAATCCTCAAGATTCCACTCCTTTCAAATCACTGCCCTAATTTTAACAGCAGACAGCCTCCAAAGCTGAGATTTCAGTTTCCATTGTAACACTGCTACTCACAACATGAGACTCTGATTGTGGTTTTCAAAAATCTCAACTCTGCATCTGCACAAAATACAATTTTTCTTTCAGGGCACACATAAAAATTGTCACATTATGCAGGTACCACTTACATTCCAAACTTGAAGCCTTCATTTCATCTCTATTTTCAAAACTGTTTTCAGTGTATTTAGGAAAATCCAGCCAACATCGCTGTAACTTTTAACTCCACAAATCTTTGTTAAGAGGTTAAAACCCTCTCACCCAGAGCCTTGCCCTTTATCAGCATGAAAGTATTCATATCCAGTAGTGATATTTTGTGTATCTCTATTGCCAACTCATGCCATGGACTATCAATGGCTTCTTGATGATTGGAAAGAGTCATTAGTGCCCTTGAATCTAATCAGAGTAGAGAGTCAATTGCAAAAATCACAGAACTAATTCCAAAATTTCATTTTTAAGATTCTGTTTCCCAAGAACCACTCCAAAATTACCAAGCTGTTTTTCACTCTAATGAAAAACCTTGATGAAATCTCTAGGAGACTGTGTGTCTGAGGTATAGATTGGAATTCTCTCTCTCTGAATGCTGAAATCACTTCTCATTTAAAGGCCCTCACCTGATTGGATAAGATAGCACTCATTGCTGAAGACAATGTCCTCAGTTGATTGTAGCTGTAATTAGCCAAATATGCAATCAACTCACTGGTGATTAAAGTCCATGAAATGCCCTTGTATTACAATTATCCTAGTGATTTTTGATTGAACAACAGGCACCTTTACCTGGCCAAGTTGACATGCTAACCTAACCATCATAGTAGGTAATAGGAAAATGAACAGAAGTAGGATGATAAAGATTAACAGGACAAATCAGGTACTTCTCTTTAAGGGCTGGATATGTGGGCTGACCAGTTGTGGGAAAGGGTATTCACCATCCAGAACCAGGTGAAACCATTTCTCACCATGTGGTCACATAATGTTGCCCTGATGTGTAAATGGGTGTCCTGGCCTTTGGGGGCTGATGGACTTGGAGGAAGACTTATATTAATTCTTGATCACAGAGAAGAAAATCCAATAAGCTTGCATTTATTTCTGTAGGTTGTTCTGTAGGTCTGCTTACACCAAAGGGGAAATATATATGTCACCAGGTATAAATAAGCTTTTTGTAAATTTAGCTGGACATCAACACTAAATTTTTAGAATGGTAGTGTGAATAACAAACTGAAAAAAATTTGTGATAGATAGAGAAAAGGGGTAAATATTTAAGTGAGATGTCTTTGAAGTTTGCCAGTGATGAAAACACCATGACCAAAGTGAGAAGGAAAATATGTTAGTCGAGTTCAGGTTGAAGATATGGGGAGGTTCACCAGATGGCCAAGTTTTATTTTCAATGTAAAATGTAGAGTTTACTAACAATTGAATGTGAACTTACAAAAGTTGAGTCCAGTTGTTTGAGGATAATGGAGAGAATTATTAAAAATATAGCAAAAAAGAAACCCTGAATTCTAATGAGAAATGCTGTAATTATCAGGTGATCAGTGTGTCTCACAAAACTCTGGGCCCACTGAATTATTAAACCATTCCTGTCCTCCAGCTCCTCACTATTAAGGTGACTATAAAACCTAGAAATGCTCCTTTTAAATGTGCTTCTCATTGCCTTATTTGTTTTCCCTTGCACTTAACTATTTATAAAAAAACAATTATGCATGTCATTCAAGATTTCCATACACTATCCCACCATCAATAATTTACATTGTTGTGACATATTTATTACAAATGATGAAAAAACATTGCCATAATATTACTGCTATCTATAGCCCATAGATTATATTTGGTGTATTTTCCCACAAACCATCCTATTATTAACACCATGTATTAGTATTTTATATTTGTTATACTTCTGAGACAACACTCCTACTTATACTGTTAGCCACAGTTCATCATTCACTATAGTGTTCACTGTGTTGCACAGTACCCTGCCTTGTACAATCCATCCAAAGTGTACAATCAGTAGCTTATAATTTCATCAGATATTTGTGCTGTCAACATCTCACTCCATTTCAGAATTACTCCAAAAAGAAAAACTTCAAACCCCATATATATCCCTATTCTTAACCTCTAGCAATGATATCACACCTTCTTTGCCATTGTTTTAAAAATATAACAAAATCACTGTTACCTGTCATCTATATGTTACATTAGTGGTATTTTCCCATGTGTGCCAATATTCTTAACACCTTGATAAGGTGTTAGAGGAACATTCTTATATTTGTAATATTAATCACTATCATCATTCATACTGAAATAACTATGCTATACACTCCATAGATTATACTGTAGCATTCTTTCAACTGACATTAACCTTACTTAGAGTACCCCTTTCACCCACATTTACATATATAAATTGACAGTGTTATGTGCACTCAAATGTGTTATCATCAATTATATCTATTTCTATATATTCTACAAACATTCAGTGCCAGCTCCCTCTTCTCAGCCCTCAATCTCTCTCCTAGTAACCTATACTTTGTAGTTTAACTCCATGAGTTTACTCATCTTATTTAGTTCATTAGTGACATGATAAAATGCACGTCCTTTTGTGTCTAGCTTACTTCACTCAACATAATGTCCTCAAGTATCATCCATGTTGTCCTATGCTTCCTGTCTTCATTTCTCCTTACAGCTGAATATATATACCATCACATATATATATATATACTACATTTTGCTATCTATTCATTGGTTAATGAACATGGGTTGATTCCAACTTTTAGCAATTGTGAATAATGCCACTATGACTATTGGTGTGAAAATGTCTGTTCATGCCCTTGATTTCAGTTCTTCTGAATGTATTCCTAGAAATGGGATTGCTGGATCATATGGCAGTTCAATATTTAGCTTCTTGAAGAACTGCCAAACTGACTTCCAAAGAGGCTTCAAAATTTTATATTAAAAAAAAGAGTGAAAGAGTATTTCTATTTCTGCACATCCTCCCTAGAACTTGTTTTCTGTTTTGTTAATGAAGGCCAGTCTGTAAGGCATGAAATGATATATATTGTAGTTTTGATCTGCATTTCCCTAATAGCTAGTGATGTCGAGCATTGTTTCATTTACTTTTTGGCCATTTGTATTTCTTCTTTGGAAAAAAATGTCTTTTAAATTATTTTGTCCATTTTTAAACTGGGTTGCTTGTCTATTTTCCTTTTTTTATACTTTATTGTAGAGATCTTTTAGATTATGGAAAAGCTATATTAAAATGATAGAGAATTCCCATATAACACTTCCCTTGTCTTTTTTTTTTTTTTTTTTGGTCTTAAATTTTTTTTTTAAAATAAAAAAAAATTAAAAAAAAGAAAGTGACTGTTTTAATTAAACTTTTGCTTTATAAATATAAAAATATAGCCAATTTCAGTTTATTTTGTGCATTTTTCTATAAACTTAAAATCAGAAGAGTTCTTAAACCAATCTATAGGGAAGCAGATGTGGCTCGAATGATTGGGTTCCCATCTACCATATGGAGGGGGCAGGGTTTGCTTCCCAGTGCCTCCTGGTATAAAAAGAAAGCAGGCACATGTGATGAACTGGCCCAAGCAGAGTGCTAGCCCACATAGGAGTGCTGGCCCGCATGGAGTGCTGACCTGTATGAGAAGCTGATGCTGCAAGATGACACAACAAAAAGAGACACAGAGAAGAGAAGGTGAGAGATGCAGCAGATCAGGGAGCTGAGGTGGTGCAGGAGATTGAGCAGCCTCTCTCTACTCCAGAAGGTCCCAGGATTGGCTCCCAGTGCTGCCTAAAGAGAATACAAACAGGCACTGAAGAACACACAAAGAGCAGACTGCAAGCACAAAACAATGAGGGGGGGGGTGAGAGAAATAAATGAATAAATAAATCTTAAAACAAAATTTAAAAAACCAAAGTATAAATGAGCCCATACAATGTGATGTGAACACAGGAACCACACATTTTTAAATGCACTGATCTTTCTCTCAACACAAGAGCATAAATCAATACAGTTTTCCAATTTATCTCTAGTCTTGCAATGCAATCTATCACTAAAACAGAAAATACTTACACCTAAACTGGCTTAATCTAAACTTATTTAGGTCTTAGTATTCCCCCACACACAAAAAAACAAGATTGAAAAATATTAATACAAGTTAATATTACAATGTGTTTTATGGCCCAAGTTAAAATACAGTATTATGTATCTTATCACATATTTACACAAGGGCAAACTGCCTGAAATGAGTTCCATTTAACTCAAATAGTAAGTGATATAAAACAAGTGGAATAATCGGAAAATCTTATGCTACAGAAGGTAACTTGTATTGCGGTTAAAAACTACTACACCGTCTTTGGCAATGCAACATACAAAACTGCAAACTCTCTGAGGCATTCTTATTGTTCAGCACATATTGTTCCAAACACTATGAACTAGTAAAAACATTAAGCTTGAGAAACTTAAATGTGGAAAAACTACTCCAAGCATGTCATCACAAAGGACTGAAGAGTGTTTAAAATATATATCCATATAAAAGCTGAGAGCATAAGAGTCTCATCATTTAAGAAAGGGAATTTTAATCTGATTGCTTGCTGACTTGCTGAATTTGATGGATCTCTACCACTCACTGCTAATTTTTTTAAAAAAGCAAGAAAACTGGCAATAGATCTTCCGTATGATCCAGCAATTCCACTGCTGGGTATATATCCAGAAGAACTGAAAACAAAAATACAAACAGATATATGCACACCAATGTTCGTAGCGGCATTGTTCACCATTGCCAAAAGTTGGAATCAGCCCCGGTGCCCATCAACAGACGAATGGATAAGCAAAATGTGGTACATACATACAATGGAATATTACTCAGCTGTAAGAAGGAACAAAGTGCTAACACATGGAATAACGTGGATGAATCTTGAAGACCTTATGTTGAGTGAAGCAAGCCAGGCACTGAAGGATGAACAGTATATGACCTCACTGATCTGAACTGAGGAAAGTGAGCAGTCTCTGAGAACCATTGTCTGAAAGATAGGTTAACAAAGGAGAGTAAGAGAAGAGCAGACTTTGAGCCATCATCCATATGGACCAACACTGCTTTTCGGACGTCGGGGAAGGAGACCTTGCGGAGGCTCCCTGTGGCCCTGCTGTCAAAGGGAAAGTCGTGGGCAGGGAATGAAAGTAGGCGCTCCCTTCTCATCTGGTGGAAACCCTTCCTGCCCCCTCCTCCCGCAGACCGCATGCCGCGCGCCAGGGCTTGTTCCTTCACATGGCTGTGGCCTGACCTAATTCAAACATGGAAAGAGTTCCACTTCAAAGGCGGCCCCCAGACCTCCACGACGCGGGCGCCAGGCCTGGGGGACACAGGAGCCCGGCCGCGCTTTTGTCCTGGCCACAGCGCCAGGGTCAGCGCAGGGGGTCCTGCAAACCCCGCGGAGCCCTGCGCTCCAGCCAGCACCGGGAGCGTGGCAGAAGTTTCCCAAACCCCAAGCGCAGGAAGCCCGCACGGCCCACGCAGCCCTTTGTGTCCTGTCGGGCCAGCGCTGCCTGCGGGCAGCCTGGGGGATGTCGGCGGGGGCCCCTGATCGTGAGCGGTAACCCCCGGCCCTCCGCGGAAGCGGGCCAGGTCATCCGAGTGTGCGCAGGGTGCTTGAGCAGGAATGACCGGACCTCCCGCAGAGGACAGTTGGTGATTCTGTCTGCTTCCTTAGCTGACATGGCGCCACCACGTTGCTCCATCCCGCTGGCGAACCCCGGGACTCTCGGCCCGTCCCCCGCCTACAGCACGTGGCCTGTCCCGCTGGGGACAAAACGCGGCGTCCCCGGGCTCCGTGCACCCGGGTGCACTCATCCCCCAGGCAACTTGGCTGCCGCTGGCCCTCTAAAGCCGGGACGGCGGCCCCCAAAGCCTGGCCTCCCGCCCACCGCCACGCCGCAAGTGGCCAGACACCAGGCAAAATTTCAGCGGAGCAGGAGGGCGCGGACCCTGCGCCGTGGGCGCGGCAGGGCGGGCGGCCGCGAGCTGCGCATTGTGGTCGCTGCCTCCCTCCAGCCGCGCACCGCGTGCACTCGCCGGAAAGGATTTTAAAGCCCCTCACGCCTGCAGCTCGGGGGTCGAGGGCAACCTCGCTCATTGTCCGCGGGGCTGCAAGAAGACCAGCCATGAGGCTGAGTCGCGCGCCCACGGGGACCAGACTCCGGGGATGCTCGCCACGGCCAGCAAGGGACTGCTCTGTCCTGAGAGAGTCATTGTCTTCCCCGCTCTGGACCCTCGACGCCAGCCCGCCCTGGTTGTCTCCGGGCTCCACACACTTGCGTGCCAGAGATTTTCGGTTGGCCTCAGGCGCCCTTCGCAGCTGAGGGCACCCATTGAACATAAGTGTGCGTCGGAGCCGGCATCAGGATGTCGCCAGAGCAGCGCTCCCAGCAGTGAAGTCTCCAAGACAAACCGAACTGTGGGGGCAGGAGGCGCTGCGGGCCGGCGAGCGGGCAAGGTGGACGGAGTTGAAACTAAGCAGCGCCGCGCCAGCGAGGCCCAGGCCGCTCACCTTCCCAACGCAGAAACCCTCAGGAGCTGCGGCGTGCTTGCAGGCAGGTTCCGCTGCCTCCCCGCAGCCGCTAGTCTAGAAAGATTGTCCCCGCAGTCCCGCAGCCGCTGCCCCTGGCTGCGAAGGTGTAGATTCTGCTCTCCATCTCTCGGATTTTTATTGTATTCGAATCTGTAAATGAGTTTGGGTGGAATGAACATCTTAATGATGTTAGTTTTCCAACTGATGAACAAAGATTATACTTTCAATTATTTAAATCTTCTTTTAGCAATGTTTTGTTGTTTTCTAAATACATGTCCTTTATGTCTTTGGTTAAGTTTATTTCTTATTTGGGTCTTTTAATGACTATTGTAAATGAAGTTGTTTTCTTCTGATTCCTCCTCAAGTTGCTCATTAGTGCATATTGAAAGACTACTATTTCTGTGTATTTATCTTTTATCCACCAAACTGATGAACTTGTCTCTTTGTTCTAGTAAGTTTGATGTGAATTATTCAGTATTTTCAATGTAGAAGATATAAATCTCAGCATATTTGCAGCCAACACTTGCTCTCCAGTTCATTGGACTCACCCAGGACAATAAACCAAAGGATGGTGATGTAGCTCAAGTGGTTGAGCTCCTGCTTCTCATGTATGAAGTCCAGGGTTTGATCCCCGGTACCTCCTAAAAAATGATGTTTGCTGTAGGTTTGTTTGATGTTCTTTATAAATTTTTAAATATACCCATCTCTTCCTACATATGACAGTTTTTTCACATGAACGGATGTTAATTTTTACAAAAATAAATTATAGCTCATAGTACATTTGTAGCTGCATTTGCACTCATTAAATATAACGGTTGATAAAACATATACGGTTTTGGTCTATGGTGTGTTGTATTTCACAGGCACATTGGCAGCAGAGTATTGAGCTATAGCAGAGTCAGGGAAAAGCAAATTTTAAGTTCTGATGTCTGATCATTCAAGTGAGTAAATTGTAAAGCAGTGGATGCTAACTTTGTTATGCATTGGAATCACCTGGGGAATTTTGAAAAACAGTTGTGCCTGAGTTCTACTCAATTTCTGATGAATTAATTGGAGTATAGACTAATATTTATTAGAAATCCTAAGAAGATTGTAATGTAAAGCTAAATTTGATCTCTATTACTCTAAATTGTTGTTTTCAAACTTGATTACATATTGGAGTCACCTTAAGCTCTATAAATAAAACAGATCTTGAGCCACAGACCAGACGATCTAATGTGCAACCACACTTGAGGACCATTGTCCTAATTTATACCTAAATTTCCTCCTTAACTATATGTATACATCGTCAATCCATGTGAATTTTTAAATTTCTTTTTTTATTTGAGAATTTGTGAGTTATCAAAAACAATCATGCATAACATACAGGAATACCATGCATTGCCCTACCACCACCTTATATTGTTGCAATGAATTTGTATCAAATGATGAAAGAACAGTGTCATAATGGTACTATCTATAGTCCATAGCTTATATTTAGTGTATTTTTCCCACAAACCATCTTATTATATTAACACCATGTATTAGCATTATATATTAATTATAGATCATGACAGGATGTTCTCATATCTGTACTGTTAAGTACAGTCCATAATTCCCCACAGTGTTCACTGTGTTATACTGTCTCCTGTCTTGTACACTTTGGATGGATGGTACAATCCACGTGGATTTTTAATATTAAATTACTCAGAACATGATATTAATAGTAGATATAATTTGTTTCATTAAAATAGAATTCCATATAAACACCTGTATGATATCAACTGGCATGTATGTTTTTCATTCAATATGCCTAATTTCATACATACATTTTTTTGAGTGGAAGAAAATGCATCCACACCCTATCTTCCAAGTTGACTTTTTTATGTGTCTATTGAAGGACTTTGACGTTCAACTATTGATATCCTGGCTCATTAATACTAATAATTTTTATCTCACAGAGAGAGGGCTAGGCAATAGTCATGTTTAAATCTCTGTACTAAAACCTGATAAACAGGTGTGTTCTTTTTTGAAAGTAAGATATAGTTCACATTAACCTTATAAAAAGTAACCATGTTTCTGCAAATTGATTTTAAAAGCATAACTGTGGTGAAATAGTTGAATGAAAATAATAATACTATCCATACACCACGACACTTCTTTGTTTTGTCCCATTCCCCCTTTGACTTCTTATAGAATTAATGAAATAATATATAATTTCATTGATTAATTCCCACCTCAATCATCTATTAGAGGCCAGGTTAATTTGGTTTTTCTCTCGTACTCCTCCATACCTTCCAGTCAAGATAGGCTACTTTTACTGTCCTATAATCCAATATCATGGAAAAATTACAGTCATAAATTGTACATATTGAAGACCTCAAATGGGACATACCCTTCTTCAGATTATTAAATCTTCCAAATTTTCTAATATCTGAAAGACACTTTCTCCTTTTGCCTAGAGAATAGTAAGGATTGATAAAAATTATTTTGCTGTAGATTGTCTCACATTCCTCATATTGCCTATAAACCTTATACATTCTTAAAATTGTTTTAGATGATGTTTGTTTTCTCCATATTGGGAAGCATTGCTGTATCTGTCTAAGGTAATTAGGGATATATTGTGTGCATAAGAGAACATCAGCTCAGGAAGAGATTTGGAAAGTAAAATTAGTCCTCAACGATCAAAGAATTTATAGAAAATAACTTGTTATTAGGCATTAAATGCAACTTACTTTATTACCAACAGTCATAAGAAGAGGTCTGAGAGAGATGGAGAGAGGGGATTATTTCAAACATGCTTCTGGACTAAGAAAGTAACTTAAGCAACTGTAATCAAAGTTTTTAAAAGTAAACTTTATTTCTAATTCAGAAAATAACAGGACAGACAAAAGACAGCTTAACAAGTTATGAGACATTACTCCAAAAAATTTTTGTTGGGGCACTTTTTATCACATGTAATCCTAAAAACAATCTCAATTGTTCTTCCAGTGTTTAGAAGTGTTTAGACCCTGTCACCATGGATTGTGGCCACAGATTTTGCAGACCCTGTCTCTGCCTCTGCTGGGTTCACACTGAAGCTCTAGTCTGCTGCCCTGAGTCCAGGCAAACATCAGAGAAGACAGACTTCAAAACCAACATAGTAGTGAGGAAGCTGGCTTTTCTTCCTAGAAAGGGCAGACCTTGCCAAAAGCAGAGCTCTGAGGAGCAGATCTGTGGGGCCCCCAAGGAGGCAAAGGAGCTCTTCTGTGAGGTTGACAAGAACCTGCTCTGTGGGCCCTGCTCTGAATCTCCAGAACACATGGGTCACAGCCACAGAGCTTTTGAGGATTACAGGGTATGTGATACCTATAAAGCAAATTGATATCTTTAAGATGTTAAATCAGGGAGAAAGCTGAGGATTATGAAAATGAAGTTGATTAGAATGGAGGTAGTGATTTTACAATGTAATCCCAAGACATTAGTGTAGACTTTCACTGCTCTTGACCAAATTTGATACAACAATCATAGCTGGATTGAGCCTTCTCCAGGCAAGTTTAATTAGAACTTTGAACAAATGTGTGGAATTGGTTCATTGTGGAGCAGATGGCACCAGGAACATTGGCTTCTGAGGCAGCTGGACTCCTTCATAGCCAGGTTACCTGTATGTCTGAGAGTCACAGTCTCAGGAAGTGGAACATATTTTCTGTAGGGTCATTTCAAGTTTCCCATTATATGTTTCTGTCCCATCTGATAACCCAAATATGAAAATCCATTTAGGTTTAAATAGGGAAATTCTGGCCAGTACATTCAACTTCAACATTATTGTTTCTCTCAACCGTTTTGTTCCCTCACAGATAATGAGTGAACTCTCTAATATAAACCTCTGTGTCACTAATGCTCTTGGTTCTTTGGCAGGAGGAATTTCTAAAGAAAAGGGACACTTTATGGAAAATGACTCAGGAAACCAAAAAAATGCTGTCTAAGTAAACTAGCAAAACACAGGATTTATATATTTCACCTTCTTGCTTTTAAAACAATAAAAGCTTTAACCTGCAGATGAAGGACTCCAAAATAGGAAACTGAAGTCACTGGTGGAGAACCAATGCAACCTGGGAGGAAACACTAGAAATAAAGTCACTGTCCCACAAGGAATGGACAGAAACACATCATAGGTCAAGCATTACTTTGAGGAGGGATGGGGCACTTGGATGGTATTCTTATCACTGTCCAAATTGCTTATATCATGACATCTCCAAAGAAGCTTGGATTCAGAAAGTACCACAGACAAGGAGGCAGGTAATCTTCAGGTGATGGTCAAGTTCTGGAATGATTGGATCCTATAAGTTCTTTTGAGCCTGCACAACTTGGAATAACAAATCTCATTCCTTAAATACAAGACAGACTTATGAGAAAGCTGTTTCCCACTCCAAGATGTAGAGCAATGTGGAGGCAGTTGGAGGCAGGCTTGACTTCCCAGGATGCCCTGGAAAATGACGTCCAAGCACACATCTGAGCAGCTCTGGTCTCTGTGTGAAAGATGTCATGTAAGCCCTGGTCTCAGAAATTTGTAGACATGTGCAGAGGATGAGGAATTTGACTTAGTTCTCCTGACTCTGGCTGCTACAAAGAGAAGAAAAGTGGAGAAAATTGCATTATATTTATATAAAACATTTATAAGTTGAGGGAAAAATAATATGTTGATAAATGACTAACAAAAACACCACAAAAAGGGAAAATTATAGTCTCTCTAATGGTCTTAGATGCTAAAATCCTCAACAAAATACTTGCTAACAATATACAGCAACACATCAAACAATTTATATACCATGACCAAGTGGGTTTCATCCTGGGTATACAAGGATGGTTCAACATAAGAAAATCAATCAATGTAATACACCACATAAATACATCAAAAGAAAAAAATCACATGATTATTTCTATAGATGCATAAAAAGCATTCAACAATATACAGCACCCTTTCCTGATAGAAACACTTCAAAAAATAGTAATAGAAGGAAACTTTCTCAGCATAATAAAGTGCAAATATGAAAAACCCACAGCTAAAATCATATTCAATGGTGAAAGCCTAAACTTTTTTTCCCTCTAAGATCTGGAACAAGAAAATGATACCCACTTTCACTTCTCTTACTTAACATTGTGTTAGAAGTGCTTGCTGGAGCACTTAGGCAAGAAAAGAAGTAAAAATTTCACTATTTGCAGATGACATCATCCTATACATAATAATCCATGAGAAATTTACAACAAAGCTTCTAGAGCTTATAAATGAGTTCAATAAAGTGGCAGATTATAGATCAATGTGCAAAAACCAGAAGCATTTCTGTACACTAATAATAAGCAATCTGAGGAGGAAATTAAGAAAATAATCCTATTTACAATAGAAATGAAAAGAATCAAATACCTGGGAATAAATTGAACTAAAGATGTAAATGATTTGTACACAGAAAACTACACAACACTGTTAAAGGAAATTAAAGATTTAAATAAATGTAAGAATATTCCCTGTTCATGCACAGGAAGCCTAAACATCATTATGATGTCTGTCCTACCCAAATTGGTTTACATTTAATGCAATCCAATAAAAATTACCACAGTATATTTTTACTGAATTGGAAAAGCTTCCAATGAAATTTATTTGGAAGGACAATAGGCCCCAAATAGTGAAAAACATAATGAAAAAGAAAAAGAAAATCAGAGGAATGACACTACCTGATTTTAAATAATACCACAAAGCTACTGTAGTCAAAACTGCATGATATTGGCAGAAGGATAAATATATTGTCCCATGAAATTGAATCAAAAGTTCCAAGATAGATCCTCGCATATATAGTCAAGTGATATTCCACATTCAATAGGGAGAGAACAGCCTCTTCAACAAATGGTGCTTGGAGAACTGGATATCCATATCCAAAAGATTGAGAGAGAAAATCCATCTCATACCTTATGCAAAAATTAACTCAAAATGGATCAAAGATCTAAATATATCAGTCAGGACCATAAAGATCTTGGAAGATAATTTATGAAAGCATCTTCAGGATCTTGTATTAGGAAATGGTTTCATGAGCATTAAAGCCAAAGAACAAGCAACAAAAGAAAAAAAAAAGATACATGGGACCTCCACAAATTTAAAAACTTTTGCACCTCCAAAGAGTTTTTCAAGAAAGTGAAAAGGCAGCCCACTCAATGCTAGAAACTATTTGTTAACCATATATGTGATAGGGGTCTAATATCCAGCATATATAAAGAAATATTGCACCTCAAAAACAAAAGACAAACAACCTGTTTTAAAAAATAAGCAAGTGATTTGAATAGACACTTCTCTAAAAAGAACTACAAATGGCTAAAAAGCACATGAAAAGATGCTCAACATCACTAGCTAATAGGGTAATGTAAATCAAAACTATAGTGAGATATAATCTTACACTCTTTAGACTGGTGGCTATTCAAAAAACAGAGGATTACAAGTGTTGGAGAGGATATGGAGGAATGAGAACACATATCCACTGCAGGTGGGTATGTAGAGTGGTGCAGCCATTGTGGAGGTTAGTTTGGTGGTTCCTCAGGAAGCTAACTATAGAACTGCCATATGATCCAGCAATCCCACTTTTGGCTATATACCAAGAAGAATTGAAAGCAGGGAAATGAACAGATATATGCACATCAAGTTTCATAGCAGTATTATTCACAATTGCCAAAAATTGGAAACAGCTCAAATGTCCATCAACAGATGAATGGATAAACAAATTGTGGTATATACATACAATGCAATATTTCTCAGGTCCAAGAAGGAATTCAGTATTAACACATGGGATAACATGGATGAAAGACCTTATGTTAAGTGAAGCAAGCCAGGCACTGAAGGACAAAACTTACATGACCACACTGATATGAACTAAGCAAATTTAGCAGACTCACAAAGCCTATCAGGGAGAGGTTTACAGGAGACAGAAAGGGAGAAGTCTGTGAGCCATAGACCATGTGGGCAAAATCTATAATGTGGAAGGGTGTAGACATGCAGTAGATGGGCATGTGCTGCAGCGATGCTATTGGGTTGAGTGGTGCTGTTTTGTGAGGGGTGTAGGGTGGGGAGGGTGGGTTGTACTGTCCATGGAACTGGGATAAGTTTGGGGGGAGGGAACAGGTGAAACCTGGGGATTAGCAGGTATGTGGTTGAAACTACAATGTTGGGAATGTTCTTTGGTGAAAATGGCCTACTGATTTAGGGTGTTGGATGTGGGGGGCATGTGGGACAGGGTGCACTGGGGCAGGCTTCTGGGGAGTGAGTGTTCATCTTGACATATTGGGTTGTATCAGGGGGTGGAGACCCACATCAGGAGCAGGAAGGAGTTGGACTCTCATGTTCAACATAGTTGCATGTAACTATGAATCTTGATCTTCAAGGAGTGAAGCTTGGTAGTTGCCCTGGGTCCTGAGGGTTTGGAGAAGGAGGAATGGAATGTATTTAACATGAGGCATTTTGGGGGTGATGGAACTGTACTACATGATCTTGCAATGATGGATAGAGGCCATGTTAAATTTCATCAAGATTTATATAAGTGTATGTTCCAAAATGCAAATCACAATGTTCATGTTTGACCATGTTTAATAGCAATGTTATAATATTTCTACATTTATTGTAACAAATGTACCATCCACATGTAAATGTTATTAATATGGAAAAGGGGAAAGGGGGGAGGATATTGACTATATGGGAATCCCCTATATTTTGTACTTCATTTTTCTGTAAACTAAAGCTTCTCTGAAGAACAAATGAAAAAAATAGACACTGGGGGAATAAACAGAAGAATATGTCACTGTACATGCAAGATAACAGATTTTACAGTGATGAAAGACATAACATCAAAAAAATTTAATTTCATATTTTTTCATTATTTTTTATTATTCCAATTTTTAAAATTATTTGTATTTTATTTGCTATTTTTAAAAAGATCATTATTATTTCATTTTCTTGTTAATTGTATTTGGTTGTTTTGTTGGCTTCATTTTTGAAGTTCTAGATCACAGAAGGGTTACAACTGTGACAGGGGAGGATCATTGGTGCAGGGTATCAGCAAATGGGGATGAATAGGAGGGGGTTCACCTGAGGCATACCTATAAGGCATATAAGTGTGTTCAAGTGTTCATGGGGCATTGTCAAGGTAGGTGGAGATTCATACAATAACTGAAAGAATACTAAATTCCCATCCTGGGGAGCTTTGCCACCTTCTCTAATGGAACAGAAAAATCCCGTGTACAGGGCCAGAGATAAGTGAAGGAGGATGGTCCATTGACAGGCCCTTGATATTGATGACTGTACTTATGAAACTTTATTTTTGAAATTGAAACTTTGCACAGTATTACAGGGTGCCTAAGTGTTACCTCCTGAGAGCCTCCTTCTTACTCAAATGTTGCCTCTCTCTATGTCAAACTCAGAATATAAATGCATTGCATTCCCCCCATTGTGAGACATGACTCCTAGGGATGAGCCTCCCTGGCATGAAAGGATTGCTACCAAACACCAACTAGCAATGCAACTGGAAAAAGACCTTGACCAAAAGAGGAAAAAGTTAAAGACAAATGAATTTATATGGCTAAAAGACTTCAATGTGAGTTGAGAGGTCATTCCATAGGTTATGCTTGTGCATATCTCAGCAGGATCTCATCCATTGCCAAAGTAAACATTATCTCAAATAGTGGGGCTCTTTAGGGCTCTGGAGACATCCAGACATTGTAGGTAGAGCAGACAGCTCAGGAGTTTGGTACCCTGCTAGTGGACCCTACTTTGGAATTTATACTCCCCACTGTGACAGAGTTGGATGCAGTTGTGGTTTCTTTACAAATGGCCCTTCTGTCCCTTCTATTTGAAACTATGTTAGTACTAGAGTTGATAGGTGTGTGTCCAAGAGAATTAAATCTTTGGGCTGTCCATGTCCCAGCTAGGCCCTGAATCTCAGCAGAGTTGCAACACCTACTCTCCAGTTCATTAGGCTCACCCAGGACTACTCACAAGATGATGGACAAAAACCATCCCCAGGAACAGAGAGAGTCAGCAACTGCAAGCAAGATAGTTCTGTTCTTCTGTCTCATGGGATCTAATCCCCCTCTCAATTAGAGGCTGAGTGGGCATCACCATCCCAGAATGTTCAGGATTGAGGAATGAATGATGGACTAGAGTAGACATTGTTATTCGAATGTAGACTTACTGTGATTCTCGCAATGGAATAACATATCATTGATGTGAAGGCAGAGGTCACTGGAAGTTCTGAAAGGAGGGAGAGGGAAAAACAGGTGTAATATGGGGGCATTTTTGCACTTGGAAATCATCCTGAATGACTTTGCAATAACAGGTACAGGCCATTATATATCGTGCTATAACTTACAAAATTGTGCAGGAGAGAGGGTAAACTACAAGTAAATTATAATGCATGCTTAGTGGCAATGCTCAAAATGTGTTCATCAATTGTAACAAATGCACCACACTAATGAATGATGTTGTTAATATTGGAAAATGTAGGAGGGGTAAGGAGCAGGCATATAGGAATCCCCTATATATTTTTAATGTAATATTTATGTAATCTAAGTATATTTTTAAAAATTAATATATATATATTTAAAAAAGAAAAAGAAGGGATGAGTGAATGAGAAGAAATGGCTAAGGAAAAGAGTGAATATAGTGGGAAACCTAAAATGGAATGATTTTAAATGTGCACTTAAGTACACTTCATAGTCTCTACCATTCAATTTAGAGATAGATACATAGAGTGAGATACAGGTAAACTAAAGTGAGTTCCACTTTGTAATTGGTGCTACTTGTACCAGTTCTATCTTAGTCACTAGTTAAATCTGTCAAAGATAGGCAAGAGGCAAGACTCTCTCTAGTTAGTACAAACAAGATTTTCCATGCTGCACTGCATTCTGACCCACCAGTGCTCAGAAGGCATGTTTGTGATGAACTTTCACACTTTCCAGTTCCCCACCTCAAATGGTGGCCAGGGTCTTGAGCCTGCTTAAAGACTCCAGGCTTCTTCCAGGAACTTCTTCTAGCTGACCATGTAACACATGGGTGCCTTCCAGTTCCACCTGCAGAGTTCAACCTCTTTCAGAGCTGATTGAACATGCTACAAGGAAGAAAATAAATTAGCAATCAACATAATTCTTCTAGAAAGTCAACAATACCACTCAGAGCTATGAGAATTTCTAAGGTAATTGTTGTTTAGGACACAATAAATGAATGTAGTATTTGTTGTGGCACCTGTGTTACTGCTAGTAGATTAGCAAGGCCTGCTCCTTTCTATAAGCCTTGACTTAATGCTAAATCGTGGACCAGTCTCACACTATAATTATAGTTCTTAAGGATTATCTCACACCCTTATAGCCCACATAAGAGAAATTTTGTTACTTACCTAACAGCTTTACTTTCTGATAAACTAAAACCCAATGCAAACTGTAGCAAGATTGAGCCAAACAGGTCTGTCACTAAAGATACTGTTTTCTCATTTGTTAACAAACTTGGCAGTGCTCTGAAAAGGAATCTGATTCACAGAGACCAAAGATTTAGAGGTTCTTGTCAAAGAAACACCATTAAGTGGTCCAATCACCTTTCTTCTGCCTGCACTCTTTTGGAATAGGAATAAAAAAGTGTTTAAACCCAACAATAAACTAGGAGAAATGAGTAATAAAATAATAAAAATTAGAAAAGAGAAAAAGGGGTTTTGGATGGAAGGCAAAATGGGGGGTGTAGAGAAGGGATATAAAATGAGTCAGAAAGATGAAATATATACATGGCCCCAAACCAAGAGATAGAAGAAAATATATTCAAGAGGATAGTTAATATCATCCCTGGATCAGTGCTCTTCATAGCCTTATTCTTAAAATAGAATAGTATTTAGCATGGCATGGAGCAGAGAAAGGAAAGGAACATACACTGAATGCTTACTATAGCTAAGACGTTGTTTTAGGCTTTTGACATATATTCTTATTTAATCTCTGTGAAAAGCTATGCAAAATAGGCCTGATTTCTTATTGAAAATTTCAGCACTGAAGCTCAGAGAGATCTACACAACAAATGACAAAGTGGGTAGTTCCAGTACTGTCTCTGCTTTCTTTTTCTACCTTCTTCGGTGTGGTAGGTATCTTCACTTAAATAGGAATAAAAGGAAAAACAGTGAAGTTACTCTCTTATCTCTCTAGATGGTCCTGGAACTTCACCAGACTGCTATATAGCTGCCTCTCTGTCTGTAAGACCTCTTTGAGCTGACTGCATTCATCTACCAGTTGTTCCAACATCAAAAACAACTGAGAAAAGAAGATCCAAATGCAAATGGGAAAATTAAACATGAAGCCACAGTTAATCCTGAGGAAAGAACTGAAGGTATGCCTTAGCATGTTAATATGAGTTTAAAGCCCATTATTTTATTACTCACTTGGGCTTTCTATAAACATTTGCAGCTTTCAAATCAAATTAATGACACATTCATTATATTTATCTTCAAAACTCTATAAGACAAAATTCAAGCATGGGAGCGAGGAGAAGGCAGGAGCAGAATAAAGAGACTGAGGGAAATAGGGGAAGAGAAGAAGGAAGGGTAATAGAAAACATACACAGCATAATCATTGAGCACATTCTATATGCCAGACTATTCTAGGTTTTAGGGATACAATCATAAGCTCACTATCTAGGAGGGTGAAAAATCCATCAATCACAGACATGTGTCAACTTGAGTAGTAGTAAGTGCTATTAAGAAGATGTGCTATGATAGTCTATAGCTATCAGGGATCTGTTTAGGTGAATGATGGAAATTAAAGCCAGATTTGAGTGAGAGTAATGCTTAGTGAGAAAGATGATAACAGAGAGAGTGAATATAGACAAGCAACTCTTTTTGAAAAGTTTGGCATTCAAGAAAGGTTAGATGGGGTAGTAACTACAAAGGAATCTGATGCAGAGGCAGGAATTCCACCCCCCCACCACCCCATATTACTCAGCCAAAGGGGTGCTAATGCAAAATATCAGAAATCATTTGGCTTTCATAAAGGGTATTTATTTGGGGTAGAAGCCCACAGTTACCAGGCCACCAAAGTTTATTGCCACGTGTTAGAGCAAGATGGCTGCCAACATCTGTGAGGGTTCAGGTTTCCTGGGTTCCTCTCTTCCAAGGGCTTGCTTGTCTCTGGGCTAAGCTCTTCTGCTATCTCCACAAGGTCAGCTGTAGACTATGAGACTTTGTAGGCTTTGCGTCTCTCCACAAAGCCAGCTGTAGACTATCAGGTGAATGGCTTATTTCATTTCCCAGGGCATTCTCTCCTTCCTCATGACCAAGCTCCTTTTATGCTTACTTCCCAGGGCTCCAACTCAAAACCCAACATCAGAACTCCAACATCAAAACTCTGACTCATTCCTCTGCTCTGTCATGTGGTTTTATCTCTGATTCCCTGCCACCAAGGGCTCAACATCCTACTGATGTGGCCCAATCAAAGCCATAATCATAACTCAATCACACCCAGAAGAGCAGACCAGTTTACAAGCATAATCCAATACCTATTTTTGGAATTCATAAATAATGACAAACTGCTGCACTCCACCCTATGAATTCCAAAAATACATCACAATAATCAAAAAACCTTTAATCAATAACAATACAAGTACAAAATCATATCATAATCAGTTTAAATAAATAGTTTGTCTTGGGGCAAAGTCCTGTCTGCTGTAGATTTCTGAAACTTACAAAACAATTTATCTGCTTCCAATATACAAATTGATAGGCAAAGGATAAACATTTTCCTTACAATAAGGAGAAATTGGGAGGGAAACATGAGTTATGGGTCCAGAACAGGTAAGTAAACCCGCAGGGCATTCTCCGTTCGATTTCCAATTCTGAGAATCATTCTTTAGATGATGGTTTCTTCTCCTTGGGGCCGCATGGGTCTTACTCTTTCCACAGGCTTGCCCAAGGACCATTTTCTTAGATCCACCATCATCAAGCATCTGGATGTCAACTAAGCATGAGAACTCACCCTCAAAAATGTTGGGGTGACTTCCACACCTTATCCAATCTTTGGATCTTAGCCCTTCTAGTACATTGAGGTGAAGACAACATTCCCCCTAACCTTTAGCATGCAGGTTCAACCCTCTCAGAGCAATGAGTTGACCACCTGGCCTTCTCTAACCCATGGGGAAAAGCACACCACTCTCATACCTATGGGGTGCTGACCTTAACCACCCTAATTCTTGAAGAATGTGCTCCATCCCCTCTGTACCCTGGGGCAGCAAAACTCCCCAAGAACATTGGGCAGGAACATCTATCCTCTTCAAAAGCTGGGGCAAACTCCCCCTCTCTGTACACATGGGTGGAGCTCTTCTCTTTACCCAAAGTGATGTCTTAATTCCAGATCTCAGCTTCCATGGTTTTCTTTTTAGACCTGTTTCTCCTTCAATGTCTCCTATCCTTGTCACTTTTAGTCCAAGCTGTTCATACAGCTCTCTCAAAAACCTTGTTGGTTTAGCATGCAAGAAGCAGGGTCTAAGGCATCAGACACTAAGACTTTCCACAAGTCTTTCCAAGATAACTGCATCTTCAATCCTGATTTACAAGTTCCAAGCTTAGTTAAATCCTCAAATGGGTCACTTTCATCTGGGAGCTTCATTTCCCAAGACTTGGAATTCTGGAATCGGTTTCTGTTTTCTTTGTGCCCAAAAGTTCAGTCCTCAGCATATTTCTCTCATCTAGCATTTTGCTATAACCTGCAAGGAGAAGCCAAGCCACATTCTCTGAGTTTACTTTGGAAAGTTCTTCAGCTAAATGCCCAGGCTCACCATTTTTCAATTCTGCCATCCATAAAATACCAGGAGTTAATATTGCTAAGTTCTCTGCAACTTTAAAACATGGATCACTTTCCTCCAGTTTTCAATAATACTTCCATCATTTACTTCTAAAGCATAATAAAATGTCTCTTTAGGATCCATATTACTATCAACAGTCTCTTCAAAGCACCATAGGTCTTTTCCATCAACCATCTCACAATTCCTCCAAAAAATACCCCTTACCCATTTACAAATCTGTTCCAGCATTTTGGTAATTATAAAAGCACTACTCCACTCATGGTACCAAATTCTGTATTAGTCAGCCAAAGGGGTGCTAATGCAAAATACCAGAAATTGGTAGGCTTTCATAAAGGGTATTTATTTGGGTAGAAGCCAAAGTTTATTGCCATGTGTTGGAGCAAGATGGCTGCTGACATCTTTAAAGATTCAGGCTTTGTGGGTTCCTCTCTTCCCAGGGATTGCTTGGCTCTGGGCTCAGCTCCTCTGCTATCTCCACAAGGTGAGTTGTAGATTATCAGGTGAATGCCACATCTTTTTTTCCTGGGGACTTCTCTCCTTCTTCATGACCAAGCTCCACTGTGTGCTTACTTTCCAGGTTCCAGCACAAAATTCAGCATCAGAACTCCAACATCAAAACCTCAACTTACTCCTCTGCTCTGCCATGTAGTTTTATCTCTGAGTCCCCTCCAACCAAGGAGCAGTGACTCAACATCCTACTAAGGTGGCCCAATCAAAGCCCTAATCATAACTTAATCATGCCCAGAGGAACAGACCAGTTTACAAGCATGATTCATATCTATTTTTGGAATTCATAAATAATGCCAAACTGCTACACCCCTTTTTGTCTTTTTTTTAAAGTTGAGATTAGTTTCACCATGGTTAAATTCAGGTAAACAAGAAGGATTCAGTTTAAAGAGGGATAATTTAAGTATGAGAGTGAGGAAAAACTGACATTGAGGGTCCAAAAGCAGCTGCTGCTCCCTTCAGGACTATGAATGTCAGGAAAAGGATTCTTTATGAAATAGCTCCATCTGACCACTTCATAAGTAATTGAGATCAACAGCCTATCCACTGTCTATTTCAGAATAAAAATGTTTGTATCCCAACAATTTACCCATTGTTTTCGGTTTCCTAAAGTTTCTTGATCCTGTGATTCTACTGAAGCAACTTTTATCCTGAAGTAATACTTCTTGGGTCTGGTGTTCCACAGCTGTATGTACTCAGGACCAACCAGTTGCATTTGCATATCCTAGAATTCAAAAGATGGGTACAGTAATAAAAATGCTACTTAGCAAAAGAGCAAGGGATTGAGCAACTGCTTCTGAAATGCTGCTATGCTTTCAAGATAGATGTTGGTAGAAGGGAAGATGGCATTAGTGTAGGAGGGCGCACACTGCAAGCTCCCAGAGCAAGGCAGATTGGACACGGGGTCCTGCCTGGGGGTCTGTGCTGTGCACGCGTGGAGTGAGAGGCTTGGGACATCTATCTGTGCGGATCGGCGGCGTGGAACGAACGGTGGAGATTCGTGAGTTTTGAGGCTGCCGGTGGAGGTTGGCACAGGCGGCTGAGCCCCGCGGTTAGGGAAAAATAAAATAAAATGGCCATTTTGAGCCACGGGCGGGGCAAAAAAGTTTTATTTTCTGGGGATCTGGCTGCCTGGTGCCCCTTGGACCTTGTGTGAATAGAGCAAACAAGCTAATCAGCACCCAGTGAACCGGAGGGGGGATTTTGGTCGGGCAACGCAGCTGATTTCCCTAGCCACCCAGGGATAAGACACGGGCCGCTGCGGAGCCAGGAGGAAGGGACACTTCCCAAAAAAGGGAGGGTTCGGTTGGAAGACAGGGAAGGGTATTTTATATTTTTAGACATCGATCTGGCTGCCTGCACCGCCCCATAGCTTTGGGGAGCAGATAAGCCGACCTGAAGCACCATTAGGCTGAGAGCAGACGCGAATCTGCACTCAAACTGATTTACTGAGCAGCCCGGTGACGCTGGAGCTTGGCGCCAGAAGGGGCAGAATCCGCCATCTTTAGAACTCCTCACTGACTAACATCAGAGCTTCAGCTAACCTGGGGAGTCCGGAAAGTGGGACGTGCTTGACTAATTTCCACGGGCCCAGCTAGGGTCCCTTCCGTAAGGGGTTTGGTCTAGAGGAGGAATTATTTTGGGTCCTGCATTTGGCTAAAAAAATAAAAATTAAAAAAAAAAAAAAGTGAGGTCACCTCAACAAATGAAAAATAAATTCTTTTTAATTTAGTTTAATAGCTAAAAGCTGCTTCAGGACCTGCATATAGAACCCTGTGGGGAAATTCATTGATAAACACAAGTAGGCAGGAAGGATCCACGTGGACCCTAGGGGAATCATTGAACCCCCTTAGCTCTGTTTGACTGCTTGCCTGTGTGGATCTTTGGTTTCTCTCTGTTACTTTCTGGTCTATTGCTATTATTCCCGTTTTCCTCCCCCCTTCCTTTTTCCTTCTATTTTTTTTTAATAGGTGCTGCCAGCTGGTCGCTTATTTGCTGGGCTTCTTATTCAGTAATTTCCCACTCACTGTATATATTGATTCTGTATTACAAACCATCGCTTATCCTTCCTGCATCTTTCTGCCTTCTGTTTTCTGTTGTGGCTCTTAGAGACAACATTTTTTCATAGGCCCACAACTTAATGGTGTCAATTTCTATCCCAACTATTTTGTTTTCTTCTTCTTCTTTTTTCTTTTTCTTTTTTTTTATTAGTATTAACTTTTTCCTTTCAGACCTTTCTCTACTATTTCTCTCCCTCCTCATAATTCTAGCCTTCTAAATCACTATATATATATATATATATTCCTCCATTTGTTTTCCCACTCCATTGTAGGAACTCCATATTTTTTCCTAGTACTCTACACTGCCTACTCAAGTTAAATATTCATCTCATTAAGTCTCATTTTGCCCCTCTTCTAACTTTTATCAATATAACTATTATCCTTCTGCCTTCCTTACATCTTTTGATTCCTCTGGCCCTAACCTTTTGCCTTCAAGGGAACATAGAAAGAAGCAAGGAAATAAAATAAGAAGAAAAACTGCCAAAGAGAAAACTTAACTCACACGCAGAACCAACAGCTAAATAAAATTCTAGAGCATAGAGAAAAGCTAATCAACTGAACAAACCCATCAAGAT
>JAKSZT010054581.1:4223440-4255514 GCA_026826555.1 Tolypeutes matacus
TTTTTTTTTTAATTAGGTGCTGCTAGCTTGTCTCTTCTTGCTGTGCTTCCTTTTCAGTGATTTCCCATTCTCTGTCTATATTGATTTTGTATTCCAAACTATCTCTTATACTTCCTTCATCTTTCTGCCTTCTGCTTTGTTGTGGCTCTTATATATCACTTTTTTTCATATGGCCACAACTCAAGGGTGTCAATATCTATTCTAAGTATTTTGTTTTCTTCTTTTTTTATTAATATTAACTTTTCCTTTTCAGCCCTTTCTTTACTCTTTCTCTCCCTCCTCATAATTCTAGCCTTCTAAATCAATATATATATTCCTTTATTTGGTTTCCCAGTCCATTGTAGGTACTCCACTTTTTTATCCTATTACTCTACAATGCCTACATGAGTTAAATATTCATTTCATTATGTCTTTTTTTGGCCACTCTTCTAAATTCTAGCAATATTACTATTATCCTTCTTCCTTTCTCACATCTTTAGATTCCTCTGGCCCTGATCTTTTGCTTCAAGGGAACATAGAAAGAGGCAAGGAAATAAAATAAGAAGAAAAAGTGTCAAAGAGGAAACTTAATACACAGGCAGAACCACCAACTAAATAAAATTCTAGAGTAGAAAGAGAAGCTAATCAACTGAATAAACCCATCAAGATAAAACAATGACTAGAGGACAACAAGAAATTACAAACCACACTGAGAAACAGGAAGACATGGAACAGTTCAATGAACAAACTAAAAACTAGGAAGTGATGCAGAACATCGAACAACTAATCAAATATTGCCAAACAAATATCATGGACCAACTTAAAGAAGAGATTAAGGATATTAAGAAGACACTGGGAGAACATATTGAAGAAATTGTAAACATACACAAAAAGATAACAGATATGATGGTGATCGATGGCACAATCCAAGAAATCAAAAAGATCCTGGATACACAAAACAGCAAATTTGAACAGGCAGAAGAAAGAATTAGAGCTGTGGAAGACAATACATCTGAAATCAAACTGATAGTAGAACAGATAGACAGAAAGATAGAAAAAATCCAGCAGGAACTCAGGGAATTAACTGACAACACAAAACGCAGAAACATATGCATTATGGGCATCCCAGAAGGAGAAGAGAAGGAGTGTGGAAGGAAATAATCGCTGAAAATTTCCCAACCCTATTGAGAGAGATGGATGTGCAGATCCATGAAGCACAGCACACTCAAAGCAGCATAAATCCCAACAGGCCAACTCCAAGATATATATTTGTCAAAATGTCCAATGCTCAAGACAAACAGAAAATAGTCAAAGCAGCAAGAGAAAAGAGAACCATAACAAATAAGGGAAGCACAAAAAGATTAAGTGCTGATTTCTCATCTGAAACTATGGAGGCAAGAAGACAGTGCTATGATATAGTCAAAGTACTAAAAGAAAAAAACTTCCAGCCACGAATATTCTATCCAGCAAAACTGGCATTCGAAAATGATGGAGAGTTCAAAGTATTCACAGATAAACAGAAATTAAGAAAGTATGTCAATAAGAAACCTGACTTCAAGAAGTATTAAAGGAAGTTCTACAAGTTGAAAGGAAAAAACAAGTGAGAGAGCATTGGAGGTGAGTTTAAAAACAACTAAAAAGACAAAAACAGCAACAACAAAAAAAATGACATACATTAATCCAAAGAAAAAATGGCTGAAGTAAGAAATTCGCTGTGAGTAATAACACTGAATTTTATTGGATTAAATTCACCAATCAAGAAACACAGATTGGCAGAATGCATAAGGAAATATGATCCATCTATATGCTGTCTACCAGAAACCCACTTTCGACCCAGGGATATAAGGAGGCTGAAAGTGAATGGCTGGGAAACAATTTTACAAGCTAACAATAACCAAAAAAGGGCAGGAGTAGCTATTCTAATATCAGACAAAATAGACTTTAAAATGCAAAACTATTTTAAGAGACAATGATGGACACTATATATTAGAAAAAGGGGTAATCTCTCAAGAAGAGAGAACAATCATAAACATTTATGCACCTAATCGAGGTGCCTCAAAACACGTTAGGAAAACTCTGGAAAAGCTAAGTGGAGAAATAAATGCCTCTACAATTATAGTGGGGGACTTTAATACACCATTATCATCATTAGAAAGAACATCTACAGAGAGAATCAATAAAGAAGCAAAGACTCTGAACAATACATTAGAAGACCTGGACTTTGTAAGCATACGCAGAACACTGCCCCCAAATACAGCAAGATTTACATTCTTCTCTAGTGCACATGGATCATACTCCAAGATAGACCACATGCTAGGCCACAGAACACCTCTCAATGAATTCAGAAAGATTGAGATTATACAAAGTAAATTCTCTGACCACAATGGAATGAAATTGGAAAACACAAAGGGCCAGAGAAACAGGTTAGGCACAAGGATATGGAAGTTAAACAACACACTCTTAGACAAACAGTGGGTGAAGGAGGAAAACCCAAAAGAAATCAGTAACTATCTTGAAACCAATGAAAATGACAACACAACATATCAAAACCTATGGGATGCAACGAAAGCAGTCCTGAGAGGGAAGTTCAGTGCCATAAATACATATATTAAAAAAGAAGAAAGTGCTAAAATTGAAGACCTAACTGCACACTTGGAGGAATTGGAAGGACAACAACAAACTAAACCAAAGGGAAGTAGAAAGAAGGAAATAACAAAGATTAGAGCAGAACTAAATGAAATAGACAATAAGAAAGCACTAGAAACAATAAACAAAAACAAAAACTGGTTCTTCAAGAATATCAATAAAATTGACAAACCTTTATCCAGATTAACAAAGAAAAAGAGAGAACAGATGCAAATACACAAAATAAGGAATGAGCAAGGAGATATCAGCAGTGACCACACAGAAATAAAGAGTATCATAAGAGGAAACTTTGAAAAATTATATGCCAAAAAGATTGATAATTTAGAGTAAACAGACAAGTTTCTAGAAACTCTCAAACAGCCTACACTGATGAAAGAGGAAATAGATGAACCCATCAGTTCAATTACAAGTAAAGAGATAGATTCAGTCATCAAAAACCTGCCAATTATGCAGAGACCAGGACCAGATGGCTTCAGGGTGAATTTTACCAACCATTCCAGAAAGAGCTAACACCAATTCTGCTTAAGCTCTTCCAAAAAATTGAAGTTGAAGGAATATTGCCTAACTCATTCTACAATGCCAAATTACCCTAATACCAAAATCAAACAAAGATACCAATAGAAAGGAAAATTACAGACCAATTTCTCTAATGAAACTAGATGCTAAAATCCTCAAGAAAATCCTTGCTAATCACCTTCAAAAGGATTATACTCATGACCAAGTGGACTCCATCCTGGGTATGCAAGTATGGTTCAATATAAGAAAATCAATCAATGTAATACACCACATAAACAGATTGCAAGAAAAAAATCACATCATCATCTCTATAGATGCACAAAAAGCATTCGACAAAATACAGCACTCTTTCTTGATAAAAACACTGCAAAAGATATGAATAGAAGGAATCTTTCTGAATATGATAAAGGATATATATGAAAAACCCTTTGGTGTAATCCTTAAAGACTTCCCTCTGAGATCGGGAACAAGACAAGGATGACCACTATCACCACCCCTATTTAACATTGTCTTACAAGTACTTGATCGAGCACTGAGGCAAGAAAAGGATATAAAAGTAATCCATTTGGAAAAGAAGAAGTAAAAATTTCATTATTTGCAGACAACATGATCCTATACATAGAAAGCCCTGAGAAATCTACAACAAAGCTACTAGAAATTATAAAGGAGTTCAGTAATGTTGCAGGTTATAAGATCAATGCTAAAAAATCAGTAGCATTTCTGTACACCAATAATGAGCAATCTGAGGAGAAAATCAAGAAAAAAATACCATTTACAATAGTAACTAAAAGAATCAAATACCTAGGAATAAATTTAACAAAAGTTGTTGTGTAGAAAACTACAAAACACTGTTAAAAGAAATCAAAGAAGAATTAAGTAAATGGAAAAATATTCCCTGTTTATGGACAGGGAGTCTAAACTTCATCAAGATGTCTATCCTACCCAAACTAATCTACAGATTTAATGCAATCCCAATAAAAATCAACACTATATTTTTTTAAGGAAGTGGAAAAACTAACCAAAAAAATATATTTGGACAGTTAAAGGGTCCCGAATTGCCAAAGACATATTGAAAAAGAAAAATGAAGTTGGAGGTATCACACTACATGACTTTAAAAGATACTACAAAGCTACAGTTATCCAAACTGCATGGTATTGGCACAAGGATAGACCTACTGACCAATGGAACCGAATTGAGAGTTCTGATATAGATCCTCGCATATACAGTCATCTGATATTCGACAAGGCCACCAAGCCTAGTCAGTTGGGAGAGAATGGCCTCTTTACAAGTGGTGCTTGGAGAACTGGCTATCCATATCCAAAAGAATGAAAGAAGACTACTATCTCACACCTTATACAAAAAATCAACTCAAGATGCAACGAAGATCTAAATATAAGAGCCAAAACCATAAAGATCTTGGAAGACAATGCAGGGAAGTATTTACAGGACCTTGTATTAGGAAATGGTTTCATGAACTTCACAGACAAAGCATGAGCAGCAAGAGAAAAATAGATAAATGGGACCTCATCAAAATTAAAAGCTTCTGCACCTCAAAGAACGTTCTTGAGAAAATGAAAAGGCAGCCTACTAAATGGGAGAAAATATTTTTCAACCATATTTCTGATAGGAGCCTAATATCTTGTATATATAAACAAATCATACACATCAAAAATAAAAAGACAAACAACCCATTTAAAAAATGGGCAAGTGACCTGAAAAGACACTTCTTCAAGGAAGAAATACAAATGGCTAAAAAACACATGAAAAAAATGCTCAACAATGCTAGCTACTAGGGAAATGCAAATAAAAACCACAATGAGATACCATCTTACACCCATCAGTATGGCAGCTATTAAAAAAACAGCAGAATATAAGTGTTGGAGAAGATGTGGAGGAATAGGAACCCTCCTCCACTGCTGGTGGTATTGTGGAATTGTCCAACCACTGTGGAGGACAGTTTGGCGGTTCCTCAGAAAACTAACAATAGATCTTCCATATTATCCAGCAATCCACTGCTGGGTATATACCCAGAAGAATTGAAAGCAAAGACATGAACAGAAATATGCACACCAATGTTCATAGCAGCATTGTTCACAATTGCCAAAAGTTGAAATCAGCCCCAGTATCCATCAACAGATTAATGGATAAGTAGAATGTGGTACATACATACAATGGAATATTACTCAGCTGTTAGAAGGAATATAGTGCTAACACATGGAATAAAAAGGATGAATCTTGAAGACCTTATGTTGAGTGAAGCAAGCCAGGCATTGAAGGATGAACAGTATATGACCTCACTGATTTGAATTGAGGAAAGTGAGCAGTCTCTGAGAACCACTGTCTGAAAGATAGGTTAACTAGGGAAAGAGAGAGAAGAGTAGGTTTTGAGCCATCACCCATATGGACATAATCTATGGTAAAGTGATAGATTGTAGTTGCATATTGAAGGATAGGACAGGTGGGTAGTGATATTACTGGGTTTGGTGGTGCAGGGTTAACAGGAGTGTAGATTGGGTAGTGCAGGTTAGAATATCCAGGGCATGTAACTATGAATCTTGTCAGCTGATGAATCAAGACAGGGGAGTATCATATGCCCCATGGGGATGGGGAGGAAGGAACAGAAAAGTTCAAACGGGGCATTTAGTCATCATGGGAAATGTTTTCCATTACCTTACAGTAATGGACACAGGACATGGTAAATATCATCAAAAATTATTAAACTCTACCGTCTAAATTGTTAGCTATACTGTAAACCATTGACAATGTTTAGTAGTTATGTTTCACTATCTGTATAACAGTTATAACAATGCTACCATCCACTAAAAAAAATGGTTATAATATGGGGTGGGGAGGGGGAGGGAGGTTGGGTATATGGGAATCTCTAGTATTCCGTGTTCTGTGTGTGACTTTGCTGTGACCTAAAACTTCTTTGAAAACTCAATGAAAATTAGGAGACACTGGGGAATGAGAGGGGGAAGGTGTCGTGGTACACACTGACATCCGATAATGCAGCGATAAAAGTAGAAAAAAATTTTTGTTTTTTCCCATTTTCTTTTTATAATGTCCCAATCCGTTAATTATATTTTATTTTTAGTTCTTTTTTTTCTGATTTTCCTTGTACTTTATCTCTTGCCTTTAAGTTTATCATTACTATTTCATTTTCCTATTAATTGTATTTGGTTATTATATGGGCTTCATCTTCAAGGAAGGTTTAGATCACAGTAGGGTTACAATGGGGGCTGCAGAGAATCATTGGTAGGGGTGTCTGGGATGGGGGATTCATAGGAGTAAGTTCATCTGAATATACATGAAATATATATAAAATTTTTCAAATGATCAAGGCATGGGGCATGGACATGGTGGATAGACAATCACTCAGTAAATGAGGGAATACTGAGTTACAAACCTGGAGAACTCTGCCACATTTTCCAGGGGAGCAGCAGCAATCTCCTGAGTGCAGGGGTAGTATCTGGCAAAAGAAGATGGCCCACTGTTGGGTTCTTGTTATTGATGATTAGCCTTTTGAGTCTTTGCTCTTGTAATTGGAGCTTGGCCTACTGTTATGGGGTGCCTAAGGGTTGCCATTTTAGAGCCTCCTTGTTGTTCAAATGTGGCCTCTCTCTAAGCCCATCTCAGCATATGAATGAATTACCTTTCCCCCAATGTGGGACATGACTCCAGGGATGAGCTTCCCTGGCAATGAGGGATTAATGTCAAGTGCCAACTGGAAACATGACTGGAAATAAACCTTGAATAAAAGGGGGAAAATATAAAGACAAATGAGTTCATGTAACTATGAGACTTCAAAGAGAGTCGGGAGGTCATCCCAGAGGTAACGATTATGCACACCTCAGTAGGGTCTCATAAAACACCAAAGTGGATATCACCCCACACAGATGTGCTCCTGAGGGCTCTGGAGACACCCAGGTCCTATATAAGGAGGGATAGCCCCAGAGATTGATGCCTTATCAATGGTCTCTACTTTGGAATCTGTGCTCCTGAGAGTGACAGAGTTGGACTCAAATAAGTCCTCCCTGCACCTGGTCCATCAGTCCCTTCTATTCAAACCTATATGTGAGGCTGGAGTTTGTAGGTGTACTTCCAGAGACTGGAGCCTCTGGCCTACCTGTGTGTCAGTTGTGTCTGGAATCTCAGTGGATCTGCAACTCCTACTCTATAGCTCATTGGACTCATAGAAGTCACCTGGTGAGGAGACGATGATGGACAAGAGCCATCCAAGGGAATGGAGAGAGCCTGCAGCTGAAGGCAGGATAATCCCATCCACTCTTTCCATGGGATATAAGCCCACTCTCACTTGGAGGTGGAGTGGACTTCACCATTCCAGTCCCCTCAGGAGTGGGGGAAGAGCTATGGACTAGAGTGGACTTAAGGGTATTCTGTTATACACATATTGTGATTCAAGCAATGAAAGAAATTATAACAGTGAGGTGGAGCAAGTGGCCACTAGACAGTTTTGGGGCAGGGAGGGGAAGGGCAGTTGTAATACAGGGGCTTTTTCAGGACTTGGGGGTTGTCCTGAGTTGACGTTGTGGTGACGGATATAGGCCATGCTACATCAGCATATACCATGCAGAACTGTGTGGGAGAGAGTGTGGTCTGTGATGTGAACTGTGTTCTAGGCTTAGTGGCAAAGCCCCAGGATGTGTCTATCCATTGCAGGTGATGTGCCACACTAATGAAAGATGTTTATGTGAGATGTTATGGGAGGTATGAGAGGTGGAGATCATGGGAATCCCTGTTTTTTTTGTGTAACATTTTTGTAATCTAAGCATCTTTTAAAATATATATGAAAAAAAATAACATTTATGTAAGCAAATGCACCTATACACATATATATCTATTATATCATTTTACAAAATATTGGTTTGTATTGTGAAAAATTTGATTTTTACTCACCATAAAAAAAAAAAAAAAATAGAAGTATCACTGGTAGATAAGAACCACAAAGTAGGGAGTAACAGAGCCAGAAGACACTGGGGACTGTTGACTCAGCTCACAAAAAGATGAGGTGTGCATGAAAGAGTGATGTGATCTGTAAATTGCTATAAAAATGTCAGATACTCTTGCTGGCCAAAGTGATACCACTGTTGTTGTTGTTATCATCAGTATTTAACTTATGTTCCCTTTACAGGGCAAGTTTGACATTTGAAGACTTTGCAAATTACTATGCCTAATAAAATTATATTTTCATTGTGGATTCAAATAGTATATTTCACTTATTTGCTTGACTTAATGCTATGAAAAACTTTTCCCCAAACCCACATGAATCCACATACCTGGATATTGATCTTGATAAATTTCTTCTGTTTTCTCTGATTTCAAAGTTGTTTCATCTAACACTTCATATGTCAATGTTTCCTCTTTTGCTATTTTAGCTGATGGCATGCCAGTTTTATATTCTTGCTCTTCAGGCTTTAAAAGTCTAATGTGACACAGAAAACAATTCTATGAAAATAAATGAATAATCACACCAACAAAATATTGAACTATTAGCAAATTACCTAAAATTCCACACTTATAATTGAAGCAATTTCTTAGGTTTAATAAATGCTATGGTTAAAAACTTTCTATAATTTGAATATTAAATCTTTATTCTGTACTTTCTAACTCTTTTAGCATAAGAAACAGAATAAGTCATCACTAAAAAATCAAATTTGGAAGGGTTTTAGGAATCCTCATTCATTTTAAAAGATGAAGAATTATTACCCAATTATGTTAGTGACACAGTGAGCTCTGGAAAGTCTGAAAAACAATAGTCTGTCAATATTGCCTTCCTTTACAAAAAAAATAATCCAACCAAAATCAGGATTAAAACCAAAATCTTTTTACAGTACATCTGTCAACTGTATGCTTTACAAATGTTGAAAAATACTGTTTTAGAAAAACTTTATTTCAACATCAAATAAATAAATTATCAAAAGGCAGCTCAACAAAATATGGAAATATTACTTTAAAAAAAAAAGTCCCACACATTCATCTCATTTAATCCTAAAAACAGAAGTTCTTAACTTCAATTTCATCTATTTCCCTTATAGTTCGTGTTCTTTATGTCTTATTTAAGTAGTCCTTCCTTAATGATAAAAATTCTCTTGCACATTTTCCTGTCAGCATTAAAGTTACACTTTTCACAAGTGTTTTAATTCATATGTAAGTCCTTAAATCTTTCCTTTCTTTCTGGTACTATTGTAGTTTTCTTTTGATATTATAGTAAGAAGTCTTTAATATCTTTTTCCATCGTTTACTTCATTTACCATTATACTTATGTTTTTCAGGATGTTTTCACGAGTCTGCATTTTACTTTTAATCCAGTTTGATAATTTTTATTAAAAGTTTAGTCTATTTGCACTTATTCTGATTACAGACATATTTTGAGGTTTATTTCTACCATCTTATTTTGTGTTTTCCATGTATCCTTTAATTTTTTTCTCCTATTTTCCATCTCTTTTTTTTTTTTCCATCTGGGAAATTACCTCAACTTCCTTTCAACTTTTTTTCATTTCCGCTGTTATATATTTAATTTCCAAGAGCCATTTTTGGTTCTCCAAATGTTTCACAGTTGACCATTTCTTCTTTTATCTCTCCAAGGATCTAATGACAGATTTGTGATGGTTGTTAACTTTCTTCTCCTTGTATTGCCTATTTCCTCCAAGTGTCTCTGATTTTAGTTTCTATCATGCTATAAACTGTCCTCCAATGTCTCATGACTGAGTTTTCTGCTCATATTTAATAATGAACCCCTAAAATGGCAATAAGTGGCTCTATGCAATGATGAAGTAGCCAACTAGTAAATTTCATTGAGGAATGATGTGGGACTTTGTTGAGGTACAATCACCTGTCTTTATCTACAGGTCTTTCCTTTGGGCTGGTCAGTTTTTCCAGAGTAGAATTTCCTGACCTATTGGCTATGAACTTTCTTGAAATCAAGCAGAAGGAGACTAAGAGTCCCCTAGATTTGAGTATATTAGTTCTACTCTCAGCTATGCTTGATGTCCCCACACCCAGGATCTCTGTTTAATCTGTCTAGACAATCAACTTCCAGTCTCCTGTTGAAGTGGAGGAAGAATAGTCTCTTGCTTATGAGAGTTGTGGAAGGGTATCTGAGTTCCAACTGCCCAGGGTGCAGCCCAGGGAGCCTGTTGGCAGGGACAGTGGGACCTGGTGCCAACTCACTGGGTCGGAGATGCCTTCCTTCTGCCCTGGCCTTGCCCCGCCGTCCCAGGCATCGTGAGCCCCCAGTTGGGGGCGAGCAGGGGCTGGGGTGCCATGTCCCTCAGCCAGGCGCCCTCGGGCCCAGTTCCGTGCGGCCCCGCAAGGGAAATGGCGTCCCCGGCCCCGCCGCCAGCGGAGCAGGGAGCCACATCCCGCACTCAGGGAAGTTGCCACCACGGCCGCCCGGACCCCGTACGCCGCCTCTCAGCCCAAGCCCCGCGCCCCGGGCCAACGCCTTAGGGGAAGCCGCGCCCGCTGCGAGCCCCTCCAGGACAGGCAGGGCGAGGCCAGGCGCGCCGGGCCCCCCATTCAATGATCCGTCGCCCCAGCCGCCTCCCCGCCTTCGATCCGCCTCCATCCCCTCTGGCCAGGACTCCAGGCCGGCAAAGTCCCCTGCCGCTGCCCGGCACTTAGTGCCTTCCTCTGCCAGCTGTGCGCCGCCCCTCGCGGCCAACTTTCTTCGCCGAGCTTAGGAGCAGGCGGGCAGCCCGACGGACCGGCCAGGGGCAGTGGGAGAGGCCGCCCCACGTCCCCACCCCGGGCCCACCCCGAGGCTCCATGGTGGTGGCAGGTGGCCGGGGGAGGGGCTGCCGAGGAGACGTGCCATTCTCGGTCAGCTGCCTTGGTCAGGGCCGCGAAGGCCCGTCCTGCGCACCTCCATCGCCACTGCTGCAGGGCCCCGCCAAATTTCGTACCTGCAGCTGGGGACGCGGGAGGGAGGGCGGGAGGGCAGAGCTACCGCCGCGGAGTCGGGAGAGAGGAGCTTGCCAAGTCCACGGAGAAGCCGCCCTCGAGGAGCTGCAGGCACGCGACCCCGATGCCGCCCGCCGCCACCCGACTTTGCCCCCCGCAACCCCGAGCCGCCACTCTGTCCGCGGTCTGCCCTGGCCCCTTGTTGGCAGCCTGGGGGCATTGGAGTCTTGGCACTCTGCCCCTGCTCTGGTGAAAGAGTCTTTCCATCAGCATCTCTGCCTCAGCTATGTTTTAAATATTGTAGACAACCAGGGAGCAGATGTAGCTCAAGTGGTTCAGCACCTGCTTCCATGTATGAGCTCCTGGGTTCCTGGGTTCAACCCATAGTACCTCCTAAAAAAAAAGTGGACCTGTCATGAATTCTAAGTGTGGCTCAACTAAAAGCATTCCCTGCTTATGTCACTCCTGGGCTTGGATAGCAAGAATACTTAACTGTGTTCAGTGAGACTTAATGTTTTGTCAGTCATTTAACTTCACATTGAAACTATACTGTCAACCAGAAGTAAAGTTCTACTAAAATGAATTACAAGCCTACATAAGAAATGTTCCCCCAATCATAAGCTATCGACAGAGAACATAAATAAATAAATTAATTAATTAATCAATTAAAATGTATACATTTATAAATATATACAAATAATATATAGACACTGGGGAATAGAATTTCCATATTAAATATGAGGCAAGATTCTCTTGTGTACATAGATTACACGCAATTTCAGTGCCTGATTCCTCATAAAATGGACCACATTTTCCAAATTCAGCTGTATGTTCTGTAAGCCTCAAAGGTTTGGCAACTAATTTTCCCAAGGGAATTCACTGACCCACTGAATTTCACTGCCCCCTTTTTTTTTAATCTACCTCTACATATTTTGTGATGTGAAGTCTACCGTGCTTGCTTCTCTAGTACTCAAATTTATCTGAAAAGAAGCTCCTTATTCAAATTTGATATATTTGGAAAAACAATGCCCCCAAATCAGATAATCCTAAATAAAGGAGCTAAACTTCTGAGAACATGGAAGGTAAGCAAGAGGTCCCAATATTATCAGCACCAGCTTGGGCAAACATTTTGATACATTCTAATGGAAGAAGTTGAATCATAATGTCTGTTGAATACATTGATACAAAAAAAAGTAGTTCCATTTTATTTCAGGTTGGGTGTCATACCCCTTGGTGTAGGATTTTTAGAGAAATTCAAAAATTAATGAAAAGATATAAATTTATCCAAATGTTCATGGGGCATTTTCATGGTGGGTGGAGATTCATACAATAACCAAAGAATATGCAATTCCCATCCTGGGGAGCTCTGCTATGTTCTCTAATAGAATATCAAGAATCCCCCAAGTCCAGAGGCACTGTCTTTGATATTGATGACTATGCTTATGAACTCTTGAAATTGAAACTAGGCCTAGTATTGCAGGGTACCTAAGAGTTGCCTCCTGGGAGCCTCCTTGTTGCTCAAATGTGGCCTCTATCTAAGTCAAACTCAGCATATAAATACATTACCTTCCCCCAGCATGGGACATGACTCCTGGGGATAAGCCTCCCTGGCAATGAGGGATTACTACCAAGCACCAACTAGCAATGCAACTGGAAAAAACCTTGACCAAAAGGGGGAAAAGGTAAAGACAAGTGAGTTTATATGGCTAAGAGACTTCAAAGTGAGTCTGGAGGTCATTCCAGAAGTTAAGCTTATGCACATCTCAGCAGGATCTCATTGACTGCCAAAGTAGATACTACCACAAATAGTAGGGCCTGTCAGGGTACTGGAGACTTTCAGACACTATAATCAGGGCAGATAGCTCAGGAGTTTGGTACCCTACCATTGGGCCCTACTTTGGAATTTATGCTCCCCAGTGAGACAGAGATGGACCCAGTTGTGGTTTCCCTACACATAGCTATTCTGACCCTTCTATTTGAACCTATAAATAGTACTAGAGTTGTTGCGTGTACATCCAAGAGACTTAAATCTTTGGGCTGTTCATATGCCAGCTGGGCCCTGAATCTCAATGGAGTTTCAACACCTACTCTCCAATTCATTGGTCTCTCCCAGGACAACTAACAAGAAGGTAATGATGGACAATGACCATAACAAGGAACCGAGAGTGTCTACAACTGCAAGCAAGAGAGTACCATCCATTGGCCATATGGGATCATGACCCCCATTCAATTAGAGGCAGAGTGGGCATCACCATTCCAGAATCTTCAGGATTGGGGAATGAACTATGGACTAAAGTAGACTTACTGATATTCTACTCTAGTCTTATAGTGATGCTAGTAATGGAAGAAATTATATCACTGATGTGGAGGTGGTGGCTACTGGAGGTTCTGAGGGCAGGGAGAGGGAAAAACAGGTGTAATATGAGGACATTTTTGGGACTTGGGAATTGTTCTGAATGACATTGCAATGAATGGCCAATATACAGGCCATTATATGTCTTGCCATAACCTGCAGAATTGTGTGGGAGATAGTGTAAACTACTTTTAAATAAATCTTTTCAATATGCTATTATATCTATTCTCTGAGTCCTCTAGAATAATTTTGGTTTAAAAAATAGCTATTTATTGATGGTAGCTTATCAGTCATTTATTAATGTTAAAAATACTCTATGCCGCATGAAAAAGTGGGGAAGAGGTTCTGATTCTGATTAACAGTTTACTGAGAGGGTGGGAAAACTTGACTTTATACTTCAAAAGGAGGTTTTGGTTTTATAAGGTGCTGGTTTATGTTTGTTATTTTTATTTCATCATTGCCTGGGAGGTTCATGAAGTCCTATTTCTCATTGGTAAAGGTTTATATGAAAGCTTTTATTTATTTATTTTTAAGTTGTGTGGTGAATTAGTTTGGTGGGGAATGAGGTTTATAAATAGTTTTCCTTTGAAATGATATAATCCAAACTGTCAGAAGTTCAGGATAATGAATGATAAAACAACTTGTTATATATTGTGTTTGTAAGCATTCCCAAAAGTATTATAATTAACATATTTTGTATAAATTGCAAAAGCAGAAACTGATGTTTGATTAGTAATATGTTCCATTAACATTCTCTGTGAGGTGTGTGTTATACACATAGTAAATTTTTATTCAGGAGAGACATGCTCATTCTGTTATTTTTAAAGGATGGAATAAAGCAAACCCAAAGTCACTAGATGAATTAACCTACAAAAACTTCTCATCTCCCCAAATTCTCCTAGCCTTCTCTGTCATATTGAGTTAAGGGGCAATCTTTATGGGCTTTAATTTACATGTAATTATGGACTTTAATTTTGTGTACAATTTCTCTCCACTACTGATAGTAGCCAAACACTAGCTTTTTAAAGTCCCTCTAACAGGGAACACCCATGTTCCAGCAGGACAAAGAGTGGCTCCTCTAGTGCATGTTTTTCCCATTTGGCAGTGTTACTTAAGCAACTAGACACAAGGGGTGAGTTCACATTAAAACCATGTGCATGTCCCTGCCTCTTCAGATTTAATTTTTGTCATCCCCACATCCTGTTAATCTATTTCTTATATTGGTCTACCTTAATGATGAGAGGGAATAAAATAAAATAAATACTTTTCCTTTGAACATCCCTTCCCCCTTAAGAGTGTTTCCTGGTCCCAACACAGGCTTAGACACCAGTTTTGCTTACTCATGCTCCTGATCTGCCTATCACCCATACTGCCAAATATAAGTGGGTCCCAATTTTAACCTCTACTAGGATGTAAACCCTCTCACTGTTTTTGGAGCAGTTTTTAGTACCTCACTTATAGCATCATTTTGATATATGCCATTATTAATGTAAACTTCTTAAGGTCAGCAATTATGTCTTGTTAATTTTGTATTTCCACATCAAACCCAGTACCTAGCCCAGTGTCTCACACAAATAAGGTGCTTAATGGATGTTGAATTAAAATGACTAAAAGGTTACTACTAGCACTAGCATGTTTCAGACCTTACTTGTATAAGCTGGTTGTTTCCCTGGTTTCTTCTGCAAATATTTCAATTATGATTATCTCCCACTGCCCCCACTAAATCATTTAAAGAAATTTTGCCTTTTTTCATTCAGATACCACCCTATGAACACTTAGCTCTAGCAAGTGTGATTGCATCCAGTGAAATGATTATCCCAAACTCTCTGCCCCTGGATATACTTTGCCAAACTGAAATGTGAATTCTCTGAATAAATTGTTCATCTCTGGGGAAAAAAAAAAGTTTAAGGTGGTCTTTTTCTGTGAAGGAGTCAATCCAAGGCAGCTGTACTTGCTCCAGTCTGTGAAAGCTCAGTGCATTCGCATCACTGGGATGCCAGAAAGGCTCAACTGGGTCCCAAAAGAGGCAACTTGTGCTACAGCTGTAGATTTAGCTATGAGGGGACTCCCATGAGTGATCTCCCTTCATTTCTCTATCAGTCTTTTAGAAAACCAGAAAGCAGGTATGTATGAAAACTGTTATAAAAATGTTATTGCAATTTCTATGGGGATTGCTGTAAATCTGTAAATCAATATGGGTAGGAAAGACATCCTAATGATGTTTAGTCTTCCAATCCATGAACTTGGAATACTTTTCCATTTATTTAGATCTTCTTTGATTTCCTTTAACAATGTTGTGTAAGTTTCTGTGTACAAGTCATTTATATCTTTAAGTTTATTCCTACATAGTTGATTCTTTTAGCTTCTCTTGTAAGTGGAATTTTTTCTTGATATCCTCTTCAAATTGCTTGTTATTACTGTACAGAAATTGTACTGAGTATTGCATGCTGATCTTATATCCTATCACTTTATTGAAGTCAGTTATCAGCTCTAGAAGCTTAGTTGTAAAATTTTCAGGGCTTTATGCATATAGGATCATGTCATCTGCAAATAGTGAAAATTTTACTTGTTTTTTTTTTCCCAACTTGGATGCATTTTATTTATTTTTCTTACCTAATGCTCTAGCAAGTACTTTTAACACAATGTTAAATAAGAGCAGTGAAACTGGGTATCCTTGTCTTATTCCAGATCTTAGAGGGAAAGGCTTTGGCATTTCACCATGGAAGATGAATTTAGCTGTGGGTTTTTTCATATATACTTTATATCATGTTGAGGAAGTTTCTTTCTATTCCTATATTTTCAAGAGTTTTTTAATCAAGAAAATATGTTTTATTTTGTCAAATGCTTTTTCTGCATCAATAGAGATGATCATATAATTTTTTCTTTGATCTGTTAATTTGGTCTATTACATTGATTGACTTTAATATGTTGAACCATCCTTGCATACTGTGGCAGTTTGGTATTGTTTATGAATTTCAAAAATATGTAATGGATTGTGTTTGTAAACTGGTCTGTCCCTCTGGTCATATTAGATTGTATTAGATTCAGAGGTTTCACTTTTACTTCATTAAATCAAGATTAGGGCTTTTATTTGATCACATCATTAGGGTAACTTGGTTTGAGTCTCTGCCCCCCCTCCCTTTGTGGGCTATATATATGAATGCTTTGTCAAAGACAGGGAAGAAAATACATGGAGCAGAAAACACAGAATTTAGTTTTGGATGCTGGAGTCCCAGGAGTCAGCCTAGTCATTATCTGATAGTTTGCAGCTGAAGAGACCAGAGCCCTGAACAGCTGAGAAAGCTGAGGGAAAGAAATGAGCCCCGGAGAGAGATGAACCTTCTGATAGCCTATAGTTAAGATCAAAGAAGCTGCAACCTCAGAGCTTTAGGAGGAAGAGGAAGGCTGAACCCTCTCAGAGACCGGCAGCCATCTTGTTCAACACATGGCAACAGACTTTGGTGAAGGAAGTAACTTACTCTTTATGGCATGGTAACTGCAAGCTTCTACCCCAAATAAATACCCTTTATAAAAGCCAACAGATTTCTGATATTTTGCATCAGCAACCCTTTGCCTGACTAATACACATACTAAGGATGAAACCCACTTGATCATTGTTATAATTCATTTGCTGTATTGCTGAATACAAATAGCAAGTATTTTGTTGAGGATTTTAGCACCCAGGTTCATTAGAGAGATTGGACTATAGTTTTCTTTTCTTGTGGCATCTTTATGTGGCTTTGGTATTAGGGTAATGCTGGCATCATAGAATGAGTTATGCAGTGTTCCCTCCACTTCTATTTTGTGGAAGAATTTAAACAGGATTGGTGGTAGTTTTTTCCCAAATTATTGGTAGAATTCCCCTGTGAAGTCATCTGATCCTGGGATTTTCTGGTATGGGAAGCTTTTGAAGACTAATTCAATCTTGTTACTTGTGATTCTTTGTTGTTTTAACCAATTCTTCTTTCTTCAATGTTGGTTGCTTGTGTTTCTAGAAATTTGTCCATTTTATTGAAGTTATCCATCTTCTTGGCATAAAATTTTTCAATGTATCCTCTTATGATACCCCATTTCTGTATCTGGGATTAGTGGTGAAGACCCCTCTCTCATTTTTTATTTTATTTATTTGCATCTCTTCTTTTTTCTTTGTTAGTCTAGCTAAGGATTTGCCAATTTTATTAATCTTCTCAATGAACCAGTTTTGGTTTTGTTATTTTTTTCTAGTGTTTTGTAATTCTCAATGTCATGTAGTTGAAGCTCTAATCTTTGTTATTTCCTTCTTTCTTCTTGCTTTGGGATTATTTTGTTGTTCTTTTTTCAGTTCCTCCAGGTGTGCAGTTAGGTCTTTGATTTTAGTTCTTTCTTCTTTTAAATATATAGGCATTTATTGCTATAAATTTCCCTTTCAGCACTGTTTTTGCTACATCACATAGGGCTTTTTTTTTTTTTTAATAAAATACTGGGAAGCAACTGTGACTCAATTGGATGGGCTCTTGGTTACCATATGGGAGGCCTGGGTTCAATTCCTGGGACCTCCTGGTGAAGGCATCCCTGCCTGCACAGTGAGGTGAGCTGATGCAAGGGGTGGGTACATAAATATATTAAAATATAAATAAAATAATAGTAATAAAAAATAAAATACTATTTATTTCTTGGAGGAAATACTATTTAATGGAAAAGATGTGATTAGTAACAAATAGAATCCAAGGCTATTTCTGGTTCTGCCAAATGACTTGCTCCAACTTTGAACAAATCACCTCACCACTTTTGCTCTTTATCTGCAAAAACTGGACTTCATGCCTATGGGAGTTGCATGGCTAATCATTGCCTGGAGAATTAGTGGCAGATGCTACAAAAGTGCTGAGCCTTAAAAACAAAACCAGCCCTTCCTCCATTTATATTTAGTAGAGGTTGGAGCTTATAATTTAACATTCATAGCCAACTCTATGTTAAGTGCAGCATGATAATCACCATCCAGTAAGGCTTTTTTATTTTTAATTTTTAAATTTAAAATCTAGGATTTTGGACTTTTTTTTTTCTCTTTTGTGATTTGGGGTAGATTAGATTCCAGTATTATGCCGCCACCAAAATATTAAGTTTTAAGTTGAAAACTATTCATTAAAAAATATAAATAAGACTTCTCCTAAAAAAAAAAAAAAAAAAAAAAAAAAAAAGGTCCTCTCCTGCCAGGCCAAGAAATATCTCAAAACAAGAATTCTTTTTTTTTTTCTTTCTTCGTCCCTGCAGACCTCCATGTTACCGTCTTTGGAGATAGAATAGTCATAAAATACTTTCAGTAATAAAATATGACAAACTGCCAGATTAAAAGTGGCTGATTCCCAGTGACTGCCCTGCTACACAAAGAAGAAAAGTAATTGCCATCAACCCCCTTACAACAAAATAATTTAGGAATAAAAACATGGAGAGGGGGAGCAGTAATAAATAAGAGTGAGTGAAGAGCTCTGTCCCCGCCCTTTCCTAAAACAAGTGTGGGACTGAGTATGGCTAATAAAGTGGTTCCAGGGTAGTTATTTGGAAAGGGGGTGAGGTAGCAAGGGGAGGGAGGTAGAAAGGGGGTGAGGTAGCAAGGGGAGGGAGGTAGAAAGGGGGTGAGGTAGCAAGGGGAGGGAGCGGCCAAGAGGTGGCAGGGATTGCATGCTGCATTTGTCTTGCCCATCTTTCTCCTGTTGCCTAGACCAAGCTCCCCCACTGCAGTGCTTGCCCATCGCTTCTCCTGGCTCTTGCCCTAGCTGCTTTTTTTTTGACTCCTTAAAAACTGCTGTTTCCACTGGACGGAGTTGGGGCTGCTCCGGATCCCCTTTGCAGCCTCTGCAGGAGAGAGGAGTTGGCCTTGGGCCACGGAAGCTGCAAGGCTGCCCCTGCATATCATCGCTGCGGCACCGGAGTTTGGCCCTCAGGGCTGTTAGGTGCTCAGCACACTCACCGCTGCCGCTGCCGCTGCTGCACTGGAGCTTGGCTACTGCTGCCCTACTTCACTCCAGTTCAGCTTCACTCGCTTTACACCCGGGTTTTTCCCTAGGCACTGTGGCTTGTAGCACACCCCTTGCTTAGGCAAAGTGAAATGAATTCCAGAGCCCTGCGAGTCCCCACCTTGACCCATCAACCCCGTGGGGGCCCAGACATCCAGGAGACATGGATGGAGGTGCAGGGACCCGGGGTGAGCAGCCATACATCGCCTTTCGGTGAAGCCCTCCTTCCCCACATGCCCCTCTACCCTTGCCTTATCTCCTCCCTCCCTTGTCCAGGCTTCCCCAGCCTCTGTCCCTCCAGCCAGGCTCTCAGGAGCAGTGGGGGCACACACAGAGGATGGTGGTGGGGAACCATAGGTTTTGATTTGTTGTTCTCATTTTCATTTGGTTCACGGTAGTTACTGATTTCCTTTGCAATTTCCTCCTTGACCAACTGATTGTCCAAGACTGTATAGTTAAACTTCCATATCTGTGTTCCATATTGTGCATACTCCAGTTCTCTGCCCCTTAATAAATTCCAGCTTCATGCTGTTGTAGTTAGAAAAATTACTTTGTGTAATTTCAATCTTTCTAAATTTGTTGAGGCCTCTGTGAATCTAGTTTATGGTCTATTCTGGAGAATGATCCATGTGCACTTGAGAAGAGTGTATACCCTGCTATATTTCTGTGTAATATTCTGTATATTTATGTCTATTTGGCCTGAATTCTCTAATGTATTATCTCAGGTCTCTATTATTTTATTGACCTTCTGTCAAGGTGTTCTGTATGATGGTGATAATTGTGTACTAAACTCCCCCACTATAATTGTATGGGCATCTAATTCTCCACTTAGAGGTTTTGTTTTGTTTTTTAGGTTTGGACAAACTGTGTAATGATCTGTATCTGTCAGTGCATTATCCTGCTGAGCAATTCCCATGTCTCAAAAATGTCCCATGTTACACTTATTTTTTCCCATTCCCTTCCCTCAGAACCTCTCAATGAAACTGCCCTTATATCAGTGTTACAAGTTTGTCTATTGCTAGAAAAATACATTTATGTTAGGTCATGGTTGCAATGCCCCCCATAACTCTGTTCAATCTTGAGGATTTTGGGATGGTGTTGCCTACACTGCTTCTGATTGAGAGGGGTCTTAGATCCCATTGGGACACAAAAAAGAAACTGTCTTGCTGGAAGTTATAGATACTCTCTGTTTTTAGGAAGGGTAGTTTTCCATCACCATCCTTTTGTTAGTTATCCTGGATGAGCCCAATGAACTGAAGAGTAGGTGTTGCCTGCAACACTGCTGAGACTCAGATCTTCTACACAGAAAACACTGAAAATTTCACCTGAAAGTTACTAGAACCAAGAGACAAGTTCATCAATTTGGTTGGATAAAGATTGATACACAAAAACCAGAAGTGTTTCAGTACATACTAATGAGCAATGTGAGGAGGAATCAGAAAAAAATAATTTCATTTGCAATAGTGACTAAAAGACTCAAATATTTAGAAATAAACTTAGCCAAAGACATAAAGGGCATGCATTTAGAAAACAACAAAACATTGCTAAAAGAAATAAAAGATGATTTAGGTAATTGGAAAGACATTCCTTGTTCATTGGCTGGAGGACTAAATATCATTATAATGTCTAATCCATCCAAACTCATTTACACATTCAAATGCAATCCTAAAAAAAATCCCAACAGTCTTTTTTGCAGAAATGCCAAAGCAAATTATCAAATTTATTCAGAAAAGTAAGGGGACAGGAATATCCAAAAATATCTTTAAAAATGAACAATTTTGGAGGACTCTTACTTCCTGACTTAGCTATGGTGGTAAAAAAGCAACAAGGTACTGGCATAAAAGCAGACATATTGACCAGAGAAATCTAATTCATTATTCACAAATAGATCTCCCATCTACTTCCCAGTGATTTTGTAAGGATCTCAAAAACGCAGCTGGGACAGAATAGTCTATTCAACAAATGGAGCTGGAAGAACTGGGTATCCATAGATAAAACAAAGAACAAGGGTCCTTGTTTCTCACAACCTATACAAAACTTAAACTAGATCAAGGAGCTTAATATAAAAACTAGTACCATAAATCCCCTCGAGAGTCACAGCTGCTGTTCCGCCTCAGGGTGGGCTAAATCCCTCGAAATGTGGAGGCAGGAGAATGATGACTACAGCCAAGGGAGCTGCAGTGCCTCCCAAGATACCCCCGGCCTGTGCCCCTCCAGGGCCCTGGAGTAAGGCTAGGGGATGGGGGCGAACGCTGTTGGCGAGGACAGGTTAAGGTGGACCCCGCCTCAGTGAACATTTGAGTGGCTCTTTGCCAGGTCTGTGTCCCCACTCCCTACCAGACTTGATGCCTGTCCTGAGCCATGACGTATGCACAGATGACAAAACTATTTCTCCATTCGCTCCCTTCTTGAGGACGGTCCACCTTCACCTGCGGGCCCTAGGCATCCCGCAGCTGTTCCCGCCGGCCAGACCCAGAGGCACCCGTCATGCACGCCAGGCCACCGCACTGCGGCCACTGCAGCGCCCCGAGGGTTAACGCAGGCAAGTGGCAGGTGCAAACAGGCCCCTCAGCATCAGAGACTAAAATCTCTGTTTTCGTTGGGGGGTTGCTTTCTACCTATGCCAAGCTGTTGGCTTTTAGTTCATTTACAGCATCTCGACCAAGTACCCTTCTTTCGTGAGAGGAAAAGAAAATGGAAAAGCATGGGTAGTGTGTAGGATTTAGATGCTAGAAGGTAACTCCATTTTGCCCCAATCTTCAGGATAATTCAGAAGTTAATAAAATAGAAAATAACCACCCTCCGTGACATCTGCTTTATATATAAATATATATTTTCCCTTTCTACACACACAACACATACTTAAAGAAGTGTATCTTACCTAAGGTACCATGCTCCATCTTTGTCTATCTGCTTCTATTTGTACTAACCTTCATCTGTTACTCAGACCTTCTCGGTGTTATTTTCAATATTACTTAATCAAATCAGAAGGATGAAATCTGCAGAGTCCTTCCTTTCTCTGAACACCACCATTGGCAAAATCAATGTTTGTAATGTCTTCTCCAAGGCATCCAGGAGATGTAAAATACTTTGTGTGTGTTCATTCTCTGGTAACATTTATTTTAAAAATATTTTTAAAGGATTAGAAACAAAACAGATAAAAGAAGTTAAAAGAGTGAAAGTTTCCAAGTTAATCTGTTCAAAAGAATTGTTTAAATCAGTTTCCATATCTCATCAGGTTAGATTTTACTCACTTTTTGAGCTGGGCCCCTGACCTGCAAAATTAGGACTGAGTAGAATGATAACTGCTTTTCCTAGCTTTAATCATTGTTAGGGAATTGGCTAGTGTGGTATGGTAGCTCTTCCTGACATTATTTAAGAGCTTCTTAGCTGAAGAACAGCAAAATTTCTCTTAGGTAGATTTCTGTTTTTTTTCCCCCTGAAAAAAATTTTAAAACAGTTCAGAGATATTTCAGAATTATTAGCTTTCTTTCTAACTTTTCCTCCAAGGAAGTCATAATAAAAAAATTGAATTGTGCATTCTATTTTAATGAGGAATTTGACATTAAAGTTATAGATGAATCATTGTTACAGTATACTAGTGACATGGATAATAGATTAAACTAGAATCTGTTCACTTTGTGGATTTCAATTAAAATATATGCTCTTAAAACAGGTCATGAAAACACTATTAAGCATCTTCATTTTAGAGCATGATTTCAATAAAATATTCTAGAATATAGTTAATGTGCCTTTTAATGAAATGTGAGTCACATACAATGATATACTTTTACTGCCATAAACAAGATAATTGTACTGTTTAGTTTAGTTTTTATATTTTCATTCTTCAAATAACATACAAAGGCTGAAAACAATATAGAAATAGTTGTGCAAAAAAAATCTCCTAGAAGAAAACATAGGGAAAAATCTTCAAGAAATTGTGGTATGAGTTGGTTTATTAAACCTTACACCCAATGGATGAGCAGTGAAAGAAAAAAATAAATGAGACTTCATAAAAAATTAAGCACTTTTGTGCTTTAAATGAATTTGGCAAGAAAGTGAAAAGGCACCCTATTCAATGGGAGAAACTTTTTTGGAAACCACATTTAAGATAATGGTTTGATCTCAAAGTTATATAAACAGATCATACAACTCAATGATAAAAAGACAAGGGAAGGAGAGTGGATGTGGCTTAAGTGGTTGAACCCCTGCTTCTCACATGGGAGATCCCAGGTTCAGTTCCCAGTGTCTCCTGAAAATAACAAAACCAACTTAGGGAAACCAATGTGGCTCAGGGGTTGAGTGCAGTGTTCCCACATACGAGGTGCCAGGTTCAATTCCCAGCCCCACTACCTAAAAAAAAAAAGAGAGAGAGAGACAAGGGAGAAGTTAAATAGGAACCCCCTATACTTTCAATGGACCCTTTCTGTAATTTAAAATATATCTAAAGTAAAGATTATTATTATATAAAAAGGAAAATAGACAAGCAACCCAGTTTAAAAATGGGCAAATAATTCAACAGATATTTTTCCAAAGAAGAAATAAAAGTGGCCAAAAATAAATGATATAATGGTCAATGTCATTAGTAATTAGGAAAATGCAGATCAAAACTACAAAGATATACCATTTCACACTGTACAGACTGGCCATTATTAACAAAACAGTAAACTACAAGTTCTGGAGAGGATATAAAGAAATAGGAATAGTCCTTCACTGTTGGTGGGAATATAAAATTGTGGAGCCGCTGTGGAAGTCAGTTTGGCAGTTGATCAAGAAGCAAAATTTTGAACTGCCATATGATCCAGCCATCCCATTTCCAGGAATACATTCAAAAAAACTGAAACAAAGGGTATGAACAGACATTTGCACACCAATATTCATAGTGGCATTATTCACAATTGCTAAAAAATGGAATCAACCCGTGTGCATCAACCAATGACTTGGTAACAAAATGTGGTATATACATATGATGGTATATACATTCACTGTAAGAAGAAATGAAGACAGGATGTATAAGACAACATGGATGAATCTTGAGGACATTATATTGAGTGAAGTAAGCCAGACAAAAAGGACATATATTGTGTGTCTCACTACTATGAAGTATACCAGGTACCAGGGGTCATGGGGTTAAACTATAAAGTATAGGTACTAGGAGAGAGAATGAGGGTAGAGAAGAGGGAACTGACACTGAATGTTTGTAGAATGTAATTAATAAGGTGGACTGTAATTATGTAGAAATGGATAGAATTGATGGTAAAACATTATAGTGAGTATAACTAACACCACCAATTTATAAATGTAAATGTGGCTGAAAAGGGTAGTCTAAGAAGTTAAATGTCAGTTGAAAGAATGCTACAGTATAATCTAGGGACTGTATGATAGTGATTTCAGTGATGGATGATGATTGTGGTTAATATTACAAATATAAGAATGTTCCTCTATTACAATGTGTTAAAAATATTGAGGAACATGGTAAAATACAACTAATGTAACAAAAAGACAACGGGTAACAATAATTTTGTAATATTTTTACAACAATGGCAAAGAAGATATAATATCATTGCTAAAGGTTAAAAATGGAGGAATATAAGGAGTATGGGGTTTATCTTTTTGGAGTACTTCTGAAATTGAGTGAACTGTTGATGGCACAATTCTGTGAGGAAACTAAAAGCTATTGATTGTTCACTTTGTATGGATTGTACAAAGGAGGGTACCATATAACCCAATGAAGTCCATGGTGAATGATGGACTTTGGTTAACAGTATAAATATGATATTGCTGTCTCATGAACTATAATAAATATACAGTACTAAGACATGGTGTTAATAAATAATAGGATGATTTGTGGGAAAATACACCAAATATAAACTATGGACTATAGATCACAGCAATATTATGATGACATTCTTTCATCATTTGTAATAAATAATCACAACAATGTAAGGTGTTGTGGTGAGACGGTGTGTGAAATCTTGTATGATATGCATGATTATTATTTAAAAATAGTCAAATGCAAGGCAAAAAATTAAGGCAATGGGAAGCACATTTACAAGGTGTGTTTCTAGCTTTTATAGATGCCTTAATAGTGAAGAGCTGGAGGACAGGAATGGTTTATTAATTCAGTAGGCCCAGAATTTTGGGAGATGCACTGATCACCTGATAATTGCAGCATTTCTCTTTAGAATTGAAGATTCCTTTTCTGGTGGGGCATATGGGAATACCCTATATATTCTTTGTAACATTTATGTAATTGAAGTATCTCTTTAAAAAGTTTAAAAAATGAAAAAAAAAATGCCAGCCAAGAATTCTTATACTTTCAATAATGTCCATAGTATTGAGAACCATGTAAAGCACACCACAGACACACAATAAAACTGAATTATGTTCAAATGTCTGATATAGAGTGATTGGAAATATTGTCATTAGTTTAGCTTATGTTTCCTATAAATATCTCCTTTTAATGCTCAATTATTTTTGTTTAAGACCTATGCTTCACTTGTAGAAATCCTTTTAAAAGAACATCATAAATTTATTACCCATGTGAATATTTTTCTCTGATACTTATTATCATTTTCCCACTAGAATTGTGAGTATTGTAAATGGCTACATAAAAGGAAGTCGTCAGAATATGTTGATTAAAAATTGTACTATTTTGAGAGCAGAAAAAAAAAAAGATTCCTTTTTTGAAATGTCTTTAATGATACCCCCCCCCCCATTATTCTCAAACAATTGGACTCAACATTTGTATGTTCACATTCAATTGATAGTTAATACAGTCTACATTTTACATTGAAAATGAAACTCAGCCATCCAATGAACTTCCCCATCTACTCAACCTGAATTCAACCAACATCTTTTCCTTCTCATTCTGGCCATGGCATTTTCATCACTGGCAAATTTCAAAGGCATCTCACTTAAATATTTACCTCTTTTCTCTTTCCATTATAAATTATTCCTTTCAGTTTGTTCTTCACACTAGCATTTTAAAAATTTAGTATTGGTGTCCCGCACTATTTAGCATTGGTGCCAAGTTAAATTTATGAAAAGCTAGTTTTTACTTGGTGATATAAATATATATCCCCTTTGGGGAGAACAAGCTATAGCAACTCATCCCAACCTACAAAAGCACAGGCAAGCCTTTTGGATTTTCTTCTCTGTGAGAAAGAATTTATACCAATCCCCCACCAAGTCCATCAGCCCCCAAAAGCCAGGACACAAAATTCCACACCTGTGCACCATCATGTGACCATGTAGTGAGAAATGGGTGCACCTAGTTCTGGATGGTGAATGCCCTTTCCCACAACTTCTCAGCCCACATATCCAGCTCTTAAACAGAAGTACCTGATTTCCTCTGTTAATCTTTATCATCTTATTTCTGTTGATTTTCTTATTACCTGCTGTGATGGTTAGGCTAATTTGTCAACTAGGCTGGGTAATGGCACCCATTGTTTGGTCAAAGCAAGCACAAGGCTAATTGTAATAAAAGGGCATGTCATGGACCTTAATCATCAATGAGTTGATTGCATATTTGGATGATTACAGCTATATTCAACTGAGTAGACTGTCTTCATCAATAAGTGATATCTTATCCATTCAGTTGAAGGCCTTAAAATGAGAAGGCATTTCAGCATTCAGAGAGAGAATTCCCATCTCTACTTCAGACAGACAGCCAGCCAGTCTTCTGGAGAACTCATTGAGGTCCTTCATTGGAGTCAAATACAGCTTGGTACCAGGAGTAGCTCTTGAGACACAGAATCTTAAAAATGGCATTTCTGAATTAGTTCTGTGATTTTTGCAAATGGCTCTCTACTCTGATTAGATAAAATGGCCCTGATGACTCCAATAATCAAGAATCCATTGGCAGTCCACGGTGTGAGGTGGCAATAGAGATACCCAAAATATCACCACTGGATATGACTACTTCCATGCTCATAAGAGGCAAGGCTCTTGGTGAGAGGGTTTGGCACATTAAGAGAGAGGTGTGGAGTTAAAAGGTACAACAATATTGGCTGGCTATTCCTAATGCACTGAATGCAGTTAAAGAAAGAGAAGAACTGAAGGCTTCAAATTTGCGATGTAAGTGCTGCATGAATAATGTGAAATTTTCTATGTGTGCCCTGAAAGGAAAATCTTATTTTGTGCAGCTGCAGACTTGAGATCTTTGAAAACCAGAATCAGAGTTTGATTGTGTGCCCAGCAGAGTTACAATGGAAACTAAAATTTCAGCCTTGGTGGTGTCTGCTGTTAAAGTGAAGGCATTGATAGGAAAGGAGTGAAATCCTGAGAATTGGGATGGAGACATATGGATTGAGGATTCTGCTGATGCTTTCCCAGATGAACCTGTAGTGATCTGCACTGAGGAGACCACCACATGACTTCTGACCCACCTTGAAGAGACAACCACCCAACTTCAAGCCTGCATGACCCAACCTCACCAACTTGTTCTGAGAAGTCTGCCTTTTCAGTCTTCCTGAAACTAGATGTTTCATCAGATGAAACTGAAACTAGATGCCCTGAGGTAGCTGGCTTGCAAGACACATCCAATGTTTCTCCCTACCCATCCTTACCATCCCTCCTTTCTTCAAGACATGAACTAAAATAAAGCCACAAAAAGCTCCCAATCATGAAGTACAAAGTGTGACCCACAAATATGTACACTATACTCCAAAATATGTGCATGACTTTTCCAATTTATATAGACAGAAATCAAGGGAATATGAGTGGGAATGGATACTAAATGTGTGGAATTATGGTGGAAGGAATATAAAGTGGGATCAGGCTGAATTTATTGATATGGGCATACCAAGCAGAGATTCTGCATTCCATGCTGTAGCTTGGGGGATTAGATATGTCTCTAACAGTTTGTTCAGGTGGATGGCTGAAACATGGATCCAAAGATGGCCAACACTTCCTGAGGTTGAGGTGACAGAATTAACCTGGTATACTGTCAGTGAGGAGATCCAAAGACTTAAAGACATTGGAATGGTGGAATGGATTTACCATCTAACACCTACCTATCCACCCCAGGGAAGTCAAGAGCATACACCTTTCACCAGAAATTTGAGGAATATATTTGTGAGACTAATTCTATCTTCCTCCAGAACTCTGTGGATTCTCTTCTCTGTAGGTTAGATATTACTGTGCAAACTGCTGTCATGGAACTGGGATCCTTAACCACTATGGGGATGACTGGTCCTGGGCCAAAAGAAGTCAAGGGGCAGTACTTAATTGGTAAAGACAAGATGGGCTTGGCTGCCACAATGAAAATCAGACTCAAAGCAACAAACAAAATAGACTGAGGCAAACAGACCTATGGTGTTTGTTAATAGATCATGAGGTAACTAGAAGTAAAAAAGATACATAGTTTTCTAAATTCCTACTTGATCTGTATAAGCAGAGGAGTCCTAAGTCAAGTGAACAAAAGCCTAAATTAAATTATGGAAACAGAGAGTCACAACCATTTAATCAATCCCCATACTTGAGATGGCTTATAGACCCAGAGCACTTGAATGAGAAGGGCAGATTCCCTTGGGGAAGGATCCTCTTATACTCCCAAAACTTTATACTGCTTCTCCTCCTTTTGGCTTTTTTCAGAGAGACTTCCAGTTTTTTCCCAGGGTGAATCAGGGAGAGGAAATGATCAGATATTTTGGGTGTTATGAGACACTGGCTCTGAAGTGACGTTAATTCCAGGAGACCCAAAATGTCATTTTTATACACACATGAGTAGGGGCTTGTAGAGGTTAGGTGATTGATGGAATTTTAGCTCAGTTCTGTGTCACAGTGGATTCAGTGGGTTGCTGATCCCATTCTGTGGTTATTTGCCCAGTTCAACGATGTTTAGTTGGAATAGACATACTAAGCAATGGAAAGAATCACCACATTGGTTTCCTGAAATTGTGGAATGAGGGCTATTATGGTAGGAAAGGCCAAGTGGAAGCCACCACAACTGCCCCTATCTAGCTAAAGAGTAAATCAAAAGCAATATTTGATTCCAGGAGTGAATGCAGAGATCAGTTTCATCATCAAGGACTTGAAGGATGTGGGGGATAGGGGATGATTCCTACCACATCCTCATTCAATTCTCCAACTTGGCCTGTGTAGAAAGCAGATGGACATTGGAGGGCAACAGTGGATTATTGTTAACATACCCAAGTGGTGACTCCAATTTCAGCTACTGTTCCAGATGTAGTATTATTGCTAGAGCAAATAAACACATCCCCTGGTACCAGGTATGCCATTATTGATCTGGCAAATGCTTTCTCAGTTGCCATTATAAAGGGCCACTAGAAACAGTTTGCCTTCAGCTGGCAAAGCCAGAAACATGCCTTAACTATCCTACCTCAAATCCTCAGCCCTATGTCAAAATATTGTCTGTAGGAAATGTGATCATCTCTTTCTCCCACAAGACATCACATTGTCCCATTATATGGATAATACGATCATGATTGGACCTAGAAATTAAGAAGTAGCAACTTCTCTAGACTTATTGGTAAGACATAGGCATGAGAGAGGATGTGAGAAAAATCCAACAAAAGTATTGAGACCTTCTAACTTGGTTAAATTTCTAAGTGTCCAGTGGTGTGGGGCATGTTGAGGTAATCATTTTAAAGTGAAGGATAAGCTGTTGCATCTGGCCCTTCCTTTGATCAAAAAAGGGGCACAATGCTCAGTTGGCCTCTTCAGATTTTGGAGACAACATATTCCTCCTCTAGGTGTGTTACTCCAGCCCATTTACCAAATGACCAGAAAAGCTGCTAATTTTGGTCCCATATAGGAGAATCACATTGTAGACCCTTAGGATTTTGGAGCAACATTCTGCCATTCTGTGCAGATAACTGCTTCCTTTTCGAAAAACAGCTTTTGACCTGCTACTGTGTCTTAGGAGAGAAGGAACACATAATCATGGGCCACAAGTTTCCTTTCATGAGCTGGGTTGCCTATCATGAGCTGGGTATTGACTGACCCACCAAACCATGAAGTTGGACATGAACAGCAGCTCTCTATGCTAAAGTGAAAGTGGTATATATGAGATAGGGTTTGAGCAGGTCTTGAAGGCACAAGTAATTTACATGAGGAAGTGGTCCAAATGCCCATGGTTACCATTCCTTCCAGGTTATGTTCTCTTTCACAGCCCACAGCTAGGGCCTCTTTGGTAATACTTATAATCAGTTGACTGAGGAAGAGAAAAGTCAGGCCTGATTTACAGATGGCTTTGCACAATATGCAGACACCACCTGACAGTGGACAGCAATACTGCAGCCCCTTTCTCAGACATCCCTGGTGAGGGAAAATCCTCCCAGTGGGCAGAAATTGTTTGGAAAATTTGTCACAATGGGGACTGAGGAAGACCTATGTGGATAGACCTTTCTGAGTGAGCAAAAAAGGTGAAAATATTTGTGTAATACATTAATGCTTACCAGAGGGTGACTTCAGCCGAGGAAACTTTTAATAATCAAGTGAATAATATGACTTGTTCAGTGGACAGCAGTCAACCTCTTTCCATAGTCACTTGTGTCATTGCCCAATGTACTCATGAGCAAAGTGGCAATGGAGGTAGGGATGGAGGTAATGCGTGGGTTCAGCAAAATGGACTTCCCCTCACCAAGGCTGACCAGGCTACAGCCATCGTGGAGTTCCCACTGTGCCATCTCCAAATAACCACACTCAACCCCAATATGACACCATTACCCAAAGTGATCATCCTGCTACCTGGTGGCAGGTTGGCTAAATTGGACCATATAATGGGTGATTATTTGTTCTAACTGGAATAGAAGTGTACTCTGGATATAGGTTTTTCTCCCTTTAAACAATGCTTCTTCCAAAACTACCATCTGTGGATTTACTGAATGTCTTATCCACCACCATAGTATTCCACACAGCATTGCTTCTGATCAAGGATCCACTTCATAGCAAATGATGTCCAAGAATGTGCATGTGTTCATGGAATACACTGGTCTTACCATGTTCCCCAACATCCTGAAGCAGCTGGATTGACAGAACAGTGGAATGGTCTTTTATTGATTCAATTATGGTGCTAATTGGGTGGCAATACCTTGCAGGGATGGGACAATGTTCTCCAGGAGGCAGTGAATGCTCTAAGTCAGCATCCACTCTATGGTGCTCTTTCTCTCATATCCAAGATTCACAAGTCCTGGAGCAAGGGATGGAAATGACAGTGGCAACATTCACTATTTCCCCTAGTGATCCACTAGGAATTTTTTTGCTTTCTGTCCCTGTAACCTTAAACTCTGCTGGTCTACAGGTCTTAGTTCCAAAGGGAGGAGTGCTTTCCACCTAGAAACACAGCAATGATTCCATTGAACTGGATGTTGACTGTCACCTGGCCAATTTGGGCTCCTCATGCTTCTAAATTAATGGGCAAAGAAAGGAACTACTATACTGGCTGGGTTGATTGATTCTAACTATCAAGGGGATGTACACAATGAAGGCAAAGAAAAGTTTTCTTGGGATGCAGGAGATGCCCTAGGGCATCTCTTAATATTACCATGCCCTATGATTAAAGTCAATGGAAAATTGCAACAACTCAATCCAGGCAAAACTAATAGTAATATATATATATATATATATATATATAATAAAACAAAACCAAGAATATTCAGGAATTAAGGTTTGGGTCACCCTACCTGGCTAAGAAGTACA